>CDHK01000001.1:3053594-3069791 GCA_001048715.1 Penicillium brasilianum | reverse complement strand
TAAGATAATAGTATAATTAGTAGTTAGTTAGTTAGTTATTAAATCGTCCTATCGGATTAGGTAGATACCTAATTTCGTATTAAGTTTATAGATAGGCGTCCTATCTCGATCTTCTAGCGTATAGTTTTTACTATTAAGATAGATTCCTACGTTAGTAGCTCTTTCTATAGAGATTAGATTAATATAGAATCCTAGGTAATAGGTAACTTATTTTAGAGGGAAAGTAGTACCGTTAAGAGAGTTTATTAGTATAACTCGGAGCTCTCCGTATCTAAGGATTATAGTCTCGGTATTTCTAACTATAATAGAAGATATATTAGATCTATAGTTCTATAGTAGATTTCTATTATTCGTGATATAAATAAAGACTCTAGTATTATAGCACTAGGTGTCGTTTTTCTTAGTATTAATCCGGATAGTGCTTATCGTAATACTATCTCCTTCTCGAAAGAGAGTCTCTACTTACTACTTTAGTATATAGGTAGTAAAGGTATCTAAGGTATTTCTCTCTATAGTTAGTTAGTTATCTAATTTACTATTAGATTAGTTATTTAGTTAAAATCGCTTAAGTGCGTATTAGTAGGTAGCTTTAAAACCTAGCGAAGATTCGTATCGCTTTTTAAATAGCTCTTTTATTTTTTCGTCCGGCTACTAGCCCTTTAGTCTAGCCTTTAGATTAACGTATCGGTACTTCTTAAAGTTATAGTTACTATCGTTAGGAGTACCTTTATAAGGGCACTTCCTATTTTGGTTAGGCTAGGTTAGTGATTCCTAGGTAGGTAGTTCTTTATCCGATCCTTCGTCTAGTTAATAACCTTAAAATATAGGATATACTAGTAGGCGCTTACTAGACGAGATAGCCGGTCGGTGCTAGTTAACGAACTAGTTAACTAGCTCTATTAAAGTAGGCTATTTTATCCCTTATAGAATCGTATTATACTAGAAAGTATAGAATCCTTAGTCGCTAAGCTAAATTACCTCTAGGAAATCGTATACTAGTAAGATAGGTTCTTAGAAGTAGATAATTCCTACCTTCTCGCCTTCTACTTAGATAATAATCCACTTTTAGCCCTATATAGGTAGTAGGGAGGCTTTAGTTAGTAGGCTCTAACGTTTCATCGTATCCTAGTTACGTAGGATTTAACGATTCTTCGATTAGTTAGATAGGGCAAAGATTAATTTTAGCTTAATAATAGCTTTATACGTAGATAACCTATTAATAATCTATCTTCCTTCTAGTATAAGTAAGGAACGAATACCTTATTTAAGAGATTTAATAGCTTAAAGATAGCGAAGATAGTCTGATCTTAATAACTCGTACTTACTTAGTAGTATCTTATAGATAGCTAATTAGTCAGAAGTAAGGTTAATAAGCTTTAGTTCTTCTAATATAAATATATTAGAAGGTTTTTTGATAGTATTAGATAGAAGTGGTTTAATAGGTTCCTATAGCGTAGCCGTAGGTATAGTAAGGTCGGGATCAGCGTATTTCCATATACTATTAGCTACTATATAGTCCTTAATAGCAGTGATCTAGGGTACCTAGTATACGTGGTATTTAAGTGGGTAAAGCAGCTATATAGCTCGTAACTCGGTCGAATCTATCGCTTATATAAGTAAAGTGATAGATTAGATAAAGAGGGGTAGTTTAGAGGCTCGGGCTTATAACTATTAGAAATAAGATAGTCGGTTTCTCGGCTAAGAAAAGATAAGATAAAAAGTTTCTTTAGAAGTGGTATTTCCCGGGGGAAAGGGTCTTCGGCAGAAAAGAGGAGTAAAGGTCTAATATATACACATAATAAAGAGGTATACAAAAGATAGGATTGAAGAGAGACGGTTTATAAGAAGGCATATAGTTAGCTTAATTTAATAAGGAAGAAGAGTTATGTTAAATATACTCGAGAGTAGTTCTTATATTATAAAGAGATATCAAACTTAATTTAATTTCGTTAGAAAACATAGTGATACTTATATCGCGGGGTACACGGCAGAATGATAAATAAAATAGAAGGAATATCCTTAGAGTGTTATATAGTCTCCTACCTAGGTAGGCGATTATATGTGAGTGTATGTAAGATCGTTAAGGATCAATCTAATAGATCTCATCGTTTAATGACGAGGTTAAGTAATCTAATAAGGGGTAAGGAAAGTAGGGGCTTTAATCGCATCTTAACCGCATAAAGGCACATACCCGTATATGTAATAACCACATATACTAACAGTTTATATATTTAGTAGTTCTTTTATTAATATATTTTTTTTAAATA
Organism: Penicillium brasilianum; assembly: GCA_001048715.1. Classification (NCBI taxonomy): domain Eukaryota; kingdom Fungi; phylum Ascomycota; class Eurotiomycetes; order Eurotiales; family Aspergillaceae; genus Penicillium; species Penicillium brasilianum. Next base: position 3,067,524 of record CDHK01000001.1, on the reverse strand, counting down.
TAGATATTAGACCCTTAGATAAAGTTTCTTTAAAAATATCTTATATTAATATTGATATATTAAATATAATAAGATTAATTAATAGTATTTCTTTTATTATTATAAATAATAGTACTCTTTTAATTAATCTACTTAGTTCTATTAATTATTATTTAATTAAATTAGTGCTATTTCTTAGATACTTTTAAGTATATTAGCCTATATTAGATTAGATTATAATTAGATTTTTATAAGGCTATTTTCCCTTAGTTAAATTAGTAATTATTATATAGTTAATTTCTAAATTACTTAATAATAAATATACTTATTATTATAAATCGATTATAAGTGAATTTTATATTAGATAAATTAATCTTATTATTTTATTCTTTTAATTAGTAATTTAAACTATCTAGTCTTTTTAATTAATAATTCTTAATAAGATTATTATCGAATTACTTTATTATTATCTTAAATCTTTATTTTCTTTTGTCTTAGTGAGAAAAGATTTAATATTAATCTTATTAATAATATTTTTTTTTATAAATAGATTCTATTAATTTTATTCTTCATTTTTATTATAATCTTTAGTAATATCTTTTTATTTTTTAAATCTTAGTAGTTTTTAATAAGCTAAAGCTATTTCTAGAATATAAAATCTTATTAAATTATTACTTTTTTTCAAAAAGGATTATATATATAATAGATATAATTACTATCTCTTTAATAATTAACTAAATAGCTGATCTATATATATAAAGCTATTTTATTATCTTATACTTTTTATTCTTCTAGAATATATATAAAAATCTTAAAGTATTATATTTATAGATAAATAAGTTTAACTAATTTAGTATATCTTACTTATAAAACTCTATTTATTTTTTTTATTAATAATTCTATTTCTTAAGATTATTAAATTTAATTTAAGATATATATTAATATAATTACTAGACTAGACTAGAAATATACTAATACTTCTAATATTATAAATATAAAGGCTCTTATTAATTATATAATTATATATTTAGAAACTTCTAAAACTCTATTTTATTTATATTTATAAAGAGGATATATAATAAAAATTATTCTTTTTAATTTAATCTAATCTTTAAATTTAAATAACCTTTTAATATTATTATTTCTTATTAATTTATATAGTTATAAGTTAATATAGATTAATTATTATAGTTTCTTTATATATCCTTAAAAATTATAGTATATAGTCTTTTTTAATTTAATTAGTCTATATAATTAATAATTAAATGAATTTTTTCGTTATATTTTATTATTAATCTAATAATAATTAACTTTTATTATTTCTTAGTTAATATAGCTTAATCTTATATAGATAAGTTCTTATAAAATTATTATTAAGAAATAGACTTCTAAAATATCCTTAGGTATTTTAATCTTAAATAAGTAGAAAAGATAAAAAGATACTATATATAAAAATAGTTATCTTATTTACTAGATTAATAAACTAATTCTTTTAATCCTTCTAATCTATTTAGTAGTTATAGTAAATTTAGATTATTAATAATAAGATAAAAGATCTATAAAAGATATATTTATATTTAATATCTATTAGATTATATATTTATAGCTATATAAGCCTATTAATTAGTTAGCTATCCTATAGCCTAGACTAGACTATCCTTTCTCTTATTTCTTTCTTTAGGGGGAAAACCCCTTTATATCTTATTAATAGATAGTTTTCCTATAATAAATTAGCTAATCTAGGTTATAGATTATAATATCTAGTAACTTCCTAATCTTTTAAATTAGTAGATTATTAGTAATATATTGAATTAGGGTAATACTCTAGTAACCCCTCCCTTAACTACTTAGACCCTCCTTTAGCTCAAGAGACCCCCTTCTACCTAAAACTTTAGATATAACTTCCTATTTAGATTTAGTATAGTTATATAATTATAATAGGGTAGTGCTAGAATTACCCCCCCCCAACCTAAATTTTCCGGTAGACCCTCCTATTTAGGTTTAGTGTGATCCTTCCGCTAGATTTCTGCTATTTTCCCCCTAACCGCTCACTTTCTACCACTTTTTCTACCATTTTTTCTGCCACTTTTCTACCCTCTTAGTCCTTAGCCATATTCCTTTCTAATTTATATAGTGAATTAGCTATATAATTAACCATATAATTTGTATATTATTAATAAAGAAATCTATTTTAAATTTATACTAATCTGCCTACTTACTAAGTAGAAAAACCAGTTATAATAGAACGTGTAGGCTTAGTAGGATTTAAAAGCTAGAAGTATGATTTTTTTTAGTAGGCGGTAAAGGGCTCTAGGAGGGCGGTAAGGAATATAATAAGAGTAAAAAAGTTTTTTGGCTTGGTATTTAATTTCTGCCTTCCACTAAACTAAAATAGGAAGAAGGTCTGCCCCAAAGTTTAGGTAGGGGGGGAGTGGTTCTAGCCAAAGGGGGGTGGTTCTAGCACTACCCTTATACTATTATAAACTTTCTATTACTTCTCTAAGAATTCTACTTATTTAGATTCCTATTACTATCTTTCTACTATCTTTTTATTACTTTCCTACTATCTTAGTCTTTACTATCTACCTTTCTAGTTTATATAGTAATATTATATATAATATATAAATATATAGTATAATTAAATAAGAGAAGCTAATAGTAAAGCGATTAGTAATAAAGAAGTTAGTAGATAATAAGAAATTACTAGTAGAGAGAAGATTTATAGAATTTATAATTACTAGATTAAAAAGATAGTAGATAGAAATTAAAGCGGTTAAGAAGGTAATAAGAAAGATAGTAAAAATTTATAATTTTAAGGTTATGTAGATTTATACTATTTAACTAGATCTACCTTATACTAAGCCTAAATAGGAAATAATACCTAAATTTTAGATAGAGAAGGGTCCTTTAAACTAAAGGAGGATCTAAATAGTTAAAAGAAGATCCCTAGAGGATTACCTTTTAATTAATATATTACTACCTAAACTACCTTAATTATATACTTAAGTATCCTTTTTACTTATTAGTTTAGGACTTTAGACTTAATAAATATATTTAATTAATCTATTAATCTTAAGCCTTTCTTTAAATATTCTTTTACTATTAGATATTATAGAGAAATTATTATATAATAAAAGACTAATAATCTTATTAAATTAGCTCTATTTATTAATAAAAGCTCTATTTCTCAAAGTAAAATTAATTCTATATAAATCTCTCTTTTTAAATATACTAAGATCTATTAGTTATAAGCTTAATCGCTGTAAACTATATAGTTATATTAGATTAGCTAAAGCCTTCTACACTAATTATACTATATCTATTTATCTTATTTTTTATTAAGATATTTCTTATTTTTATTTTATTATTTATTAAAAATTATTAAAAGAGTAATAAAAGCTAATTAACTAGTCTTTTATCTTAAAATCTTTATTAATTAGATTTTGTAATATACAATTATAAAAGATTAATTAATTATAAATAAATTATAAGACTATATTAAGCTTAAGATATTTATTAAAAGCCTTAGAAAGCCTTAAGAATCTATCTATCCAAAAAAAATAGATCTTCTTAATCTAAAAGTAAAGATCTTATTTAATATAATATAAACTCTTATAAATATAAATTTTAATTAATTAATTTTTATTTCTATTAGAAAGAGATAAATTATTTAAAATAAGTAATTTATAATTTAGTTTCTATTAATAATAAATAATTAATCCTATCTTAAACTATTTTTTATAATATAATTAATATGTTCTAGTTAATATATATACTAACTGATTTACCCTAAAAGTATTAGATCTTGAAAAATTAGTTTAATCTTTATATCTAAATATTATTTTAATTTAATTATAATTTATAGATTTAAAAATAGCTAGTTTACTATATAGAAGCTAAAGAAATTAGCCTTACTAAATTTAATAATATTAAATAGATTATGATTAGATTATATATATAGCTATATAAGTTTATTAATTAGTTAGCTATCCTATAGCCTAGACTAGACTATCCTTTTTCTGTAGAAAGATCCTATTATATCTACCTCTTTAATAGAGAGTTTCCCTATAATAAATTAGCTAATGTAAGCTATATATTATAATATCTAGCTCCTTCTTAATCTATTAATTAATTACATTATTAATTTAATTAAAATACTATTACCTAAACTACCCTAATTATATATTTAAGTATCCTTTTATTTATTACTTTAGTAGAATAGGGTTTATCTTAGAGACTTAATAAATAGATTTGATTAATCTATTAATCTTAAGACCTTCGTTTAAAATAGCTCTTTTATTATTAGATATTATAGAGAAGTTTCTATATATTAAAGGACTAATAATCTAATCAACTTAGCTCTATTTATTAATAGGAACTCTATTTCTTCTTAGTGAAAGATCGATATCTTATTAATTATAAGCCTAATCGCTCTAACTTTATAGATATATTAGATGAATTAGAAGGCTTTAAATAGCTTTATTAGATTAACTAAAGCCCTTTTTATGATGAATCTTAGCCGGTGGTAAGCCATCTAGCGACTACGCAGGATTTAGAGAGGTCAGCTCATCCGACAGCCGGCTAATCTCCTCCGGGGTCAGCGGGGCCAAAAGCTTCATACTAACCACGTTAGTAGGGACCCCACGGACAACGACCCCCTAGGTAGGCACCTGCACGGTCGCTCCAGGACCAAAGACCTCTATCTAGCCTGATGTATGCATACGGAGCACCTCGGCCGAAGCCGCCGTAAATGCGATGAGGGCTATATCGCTAGATGGTAGTTTCCTGGTAGCAGCCACGCTTACTGCTGCTAAGCCGACGATAGGGCCTTTAGGGTAATCGCCGCTGTCCTCTTGTTGACCTGCTGAACGATATCCTTCTCGCTTACGTCCCTACGGCGAAATCGCTCGCGGGTCCCCTGGTCGGCGATCTTAATAATCACCTAACGGTCCTCCTGCAGTTCGATCTCGCTGACTCCGAGTGAGGACGTGTGGGATCGGTCAACTGGCGCGGGCGCACTAGAGGCCTCCCTCTGCTATGCGGTCAGACGAAGAGTACGCCAGAAAGCGATAGAATCGGCTGATTGGGTGGTCGTGGTAGTGGTTGCTGACGAGACAGTCTTCTCGAGGCCGTTAAGTCGTTTGTGGATTTTTTCGAGGGCTCCGAGCACCTTGCTTATTCCCTCGGCGTCGCCCTTCTGAGCTTTTTGCGTATATTTCTTAACGTTCTTGATGAATCCCTTTACGAATCCATCGACCCCATGGTTATTAGTCTCGATATAGTCTAGAACTGACTAGGCAGCCCTTACGATATCGTCCATACTCTCGATCTAGTCGCGCTTGTTTCTGTTGTTTTGCACCTATAAATAAAGGAAGCTAGATCTGGCCAATGAATATTGATTGATTGATTGATTGATTAAAGCCCTTTTTATTAGTTAATCTATATATTTATCTTATTTTTTATTAAGATATTTCTTATTCTTATCTTATTCTTTATTAAAAATTATTAAAATAGTAATAGAAGCTAATTAGTTAGTCTTCTATCTTAAGACCTTTATTAATTAGATTTAGTAAAATATAGTTATATAAGATTGATTAATTATATATAAATTATATAACTATACTTATCCTAAGATATTAATTAAAAGCTTTAGAAGGCTCCTTTAAGAATCTATCTATTCTAAAATAATAGATCTTACTTAATATAATTTAATCTCTTATAAATATCATTATTAATTAATTTATTTTTATTATTATTAAAAAGGAGTAGATTATCTATAGTAGGGAATTTATAATTTAATCTTTATTAATAATAAATAATTAATCCTATCTTAGACTATCCTTTATAATATAATTAATATATTATAGTAAATATATATTAATTAATTTATCCTAAAAGTATTAAATCTTAAACTTAATCTAATATTTATATATAAATACTATCTTAATCTAATTATAATTTATAGATTTAAAAGTAGCTAATTTATTACATAGAAGCTAAAGGAATTAGCCTTATTAAATCTAGTAATACTAAATAGATTATATATAAATTCTTAGAAGCTATTATATCTCTCTTACTTAGTTTTTATATTATTTAGATAAATTAAATTTATAAATAAAGTAATATCTATTTAATAATAAAATTATTAGAGTTTTTTATCTTTATTAATTTTTTTTTAGAATTAATTTAGCTTACTCTTTTAATCTATTAAGAATTTATCTATAAGATAATCCTTTAAGGTAGAAATCCTAATAAAACTAAAATAGATAATACTAATAATAGTAATTTACTTAATTAATCTAACTAATCTAATTAATCTAATAGATCTTATAGTAAAAAGCGTTCTTATCTATATAAAAGTAATCTAGATAATAGCTATTATTAATTTAATAGATATATTCATACTAATTTATTAATTAAGCTATTAAATTAGAAGCTAGATCTTATTATAGAAGATTAATTTAAAAATATATATAAATATCTAAAATTTATTACTATATATAAATACGCGATTACTAAATATTAAGTCTAATTAATTTAAATTAGTAAATAGCTAAATTAGATAAAGAAATATTAATAAGGGCTATATTTAGTATGTATATCCTAAAATAAAAGATTTTATCTCTTCTTTATAAAAATTATATATTTAATTTAATTTATACTAATTAACTAATAAATAATATATAATATTTTAATATTAGATTAATCTTATATATCTATAATAATCTTAATCTTTTAACTAATTATTAACTAGTAGCTTCCTCTATAAAAGTTAGAGATATAGAAATAGCTATATTAGACTTTAGAAAAACTAGCTTCTAGCCTATAAATAACCTAGATAAGACTAAAATTACCTTAATTAATATAGTATATATATCTAGTGTTACGGACCTTAAAGAGGCGCGGGAGCCGTAGCTATTTAAGTAGTAACCGTAAGCTAATCATCCTATAGACGCTAAGGATTAGCGTCGTTACGTACGTTTCGGTATACTTAGGTAGGCCCCGGAAGGCCCTAAGTAAAAGGATTTAGGGTAGGAGCTAGAAACGACCTACAACTAACCGTTATAACTAATACCCGCTTACTCTATAGGACGGTTAGCGTAACGTAGGAAACGGCCGCTCTTTTACCCGTACCTAGATTTTACCCTAAATATAAGAACACGGTAAACCACGTAATTATATCCTATTAGCGATAGGATAGACTTATTAGTGATAGGAAGAACTAGATATATAAGGATATTTATTTAGTAATATATATTTAGCTCTTCGTAATTAATTATATATTATTACTTAGTCACTACCTTTAGTACTTTACGCTTTATAGTTCACCTTAAGATAACCTAACCTATAAGTAGGGGATTCACTCGGTAGTAATACTTAGTGATTAACTTACTTAGCGCGCACTTCTAGTACATTCTATAAGATACTTAATAGGATCTATCCTATAGTAAGGCTTTACGAAGTAACGGTACGATTAAGAGATACTCTTAGAATCCGTAGTTAGAATTAGGTAAGTATCACCCGTAGACGCTCTAACTCATAGTGACTAGTCGGCTACGCGTAATATCTAGTTTCTATATAAATCTCTTATCTACTTAAAAAGCTATTAGTATAAGTCTATTCTTATAAGGAAAAGATTATCTTCTATAAGATTTAAATAGCTAATCTATTTACTAATTAAATAGTAAATCTAGTCTTTATCTTATTAAGTAGAATCTACTAATATCTAATAGAATAACGTATTTCCTAGCCGATCGGGTTACCCTATCTAAAATCGCGTTTTTCTAGCTACCTACTAAATTTAACTATCTACTATACTACTAATTCGACCTAAATCTCGGTAGAAATTAATTAGCTAAGAGGGTAAGATCCTACTAGCCCTTTCTTATATTAATAATAGTAATATCTAATCTATTCGCGCGGCGGTAACACTATATAAGATACCCTTCTCTATACTCTAAGCACGCGCTAATAGCTAGGCCTCACGCGTAGATAAGCGCCTATCTAGTTATAAACCAACTTAACTAGAAGAGGATTCGCTTTACTAGTAGATAATCTCTATAGATTTACGCGGAGTAGCGCCTAGGTAGGCCACTATACGAGAGATAGCCAATATCCTACTAGCTATACGCGGTAGCTACGCTTCGCCTACTATTAGTAAGAACTAGTTAATAACCTTTATTAAACGGCGCGAAGAGCTTCGCTTACGATACTCGAGGAGATACGATTATAAACGCGCGTTAAATAAAGATCCGAAAGCCCTACGAGCCTAGTTCGCGACCGTATAATGTATAATCGATAAGAATAGGATTTAATCGGAGGATATCTATAACTTTAATAAGATAGGATTTATAATAGGCTTTATATCTATATAGAAGGTAGTAACACGAGTAGAAATCTACGGTCGGCCACGTCTTTTATAATTAGGAAATCGCGAATAGGTTACTACGATTAAATTAATTAACGCTAATAGCTATTCGCTTCTGCTATACGTAATTTTCAAAGGTAAGGTTACTATCGCTAGTTAGTTTAATAACCTACTAAAAGATTAGCGAATCGAAGTTTCTAATAATAGCTAGACTACCGATAAGATTAGCCTATATTAGCTATAAAAACTCTTTATCCTATTAACGAATTCGCGTATACGCGGTCGGTTTCGGCTATTAATTCTTAATAGTTATAGTAGCTACCTTATACCTTAATTCGATCGAATCTAATAGAAAACAATATTATACCTCTTTATATATCTATATATACGTCGTATCTATTATAGCTACTAGATATTAGCTATTTTATAGTAGTTAAAAGGGTATATGGTCGCTTCGTAAGCGATCTTATCCGTTAATATATTTCCTAGCCGATCGGGTCACCCGCCTAACCGGGTTACCTACCCCTATTAGAAAATTTCAAAATCGATTTATCCCACTAATACCTATTAATTTAACTAAATATAGCGATTTTTATATATATTAATCTTATGGCTAATCTCCCTATACCTACTACACCTAGGTAAGGCCCTAGATCGTGGTTAAGTTACCTAATTAGGTAATTCGCCCTACTTATACGATCCTACCCTATTACCTTCCACTGGCTGATTTAGCCGCTTAACTAACTATAGGCCTTCTTTAATAGATAGGCCCTCTTCGTAGGGTATCTACCTAGTTAATCGCTAGCGTTTCTTAACGATCCTAGTATTCGCTATATATAGATTAGAGACCTCCTTATTACGGACCTTAAAGAGGCGCGGGGGCCGCAGCTATTTAAGTAGTAACCGTGAGCCAATCATTCCACGGACGCTAAGGATTAGCGTCGTCACGTGCGTTTCGGTATACTTAGGCAGGCCCCGGGGGGCACCAAGTAGAAGGGTTCAGGGCAGAAGGGTTTAGGGCGGAAGTCAGAATCGGCCTACGGCTAACCGTCACAATTAATACCCGCTTACTCCATAGGACGGTTAGCGCGAAGCAGGAAACGGCCGCTCTCTTACCCGCACCTAGATTACACCCTAAATGCAAGAACACGGTAAACCACGTGACCACATCCTATTAGCGATAGGATGGACTCATCAGCGATGAGTCCTATCGCATTAGTGATAAGTCCCGACTTATTAGTGATAGGAAGGACTAGATATATAAGGACACTTATTTAGCATTATATATTTAGTTCTTCGCGATTAATTATACATTGTTACTTAGTTACTACCTTTAGTACTTTGCACTTCATAGTTTACCTTTAAGATAACCTAACCTATAAGTAGGGGATTCACTTAGTAGTAATACTTAGTGATTGACTTACTTAGCGCGTACTTCTAGCACGTTCTATAAGATACTTAATAGGATCTACTCCGTAGTAAGGCCTTACGAGGTAACGGTACGATTAAGAGATACTCTTAGAATTCGAAGTTATACCGAAAGGGCCGGAATTAGCCGTGACAGCATATATCGTTATTATACCGCATTATAACGACGACTTAGGTAACTATTACCCTTTCTGCACTTACTCATAGTGACTAGTCGGCTCCGCGTAATATATTAATCGCCCTATCTTTAAACCGTGAAGTAAAGTCATTATAGCAGGCAACGATAGCACCGTTAAGGGTAAGACTCCCACTAGAGCACCTATAACCGAACTAGACTCCGACGACGAACGGGATAACGAGATTCGAAACCTTAAAGTAATCGTCAAGGAACTTTAAAGTAACCTAAACCTCTTAGGAGGTAACTATAACAAACACGCATTAAGTGTAAAGGACTACTTAGAGTAGCTCTATACTTAAGTCGTCGCTTTAGCACTAGTAACTTCTATCGGAGCACCTAAACTTCTAAAGGCTAAGACCTTTAACGGTACTCGATATAAGCTACGTAGATTCCTCACTTAGATAGATATCTATATCGACGTTAATAAAGAACGACTCTTTACGGAAGGTAGTAAGGTTATCTTTATATCCGCCTACCTACGAGGGTAGGTATAGGATTAGCTTAAACCCTATATTCGGGAATACTACGAGAAACCGAACACTAAGTAGTCGAGCACTACCTAGAGTATCTTTAATAGTTATACTACGTTTAGATAATATCTAGAACGTACTTTCGGAGATATTAATACTAAGAAAACCGCTAAACGGAAGCTAAAGCGTATTCGATAAACCGGTTCGGTATTAACGTATACGGCCGAATTTATATAACTCGTAGCGATTCTATAATAGGAAGACTACGCCTTAATCCTATACTACGACTACGGACTAAAGTCCTATATTAAGGACGAGCTTACACGAATCGACCGACTAGATACTATAGAAAAACTTATCGACGTAGTAGTACGGATCGATAACTAACTATACGATCGATAGATAGAAAAACGAGAAATTAACGGATAGAAGCGAGGTAATAGCCGACTATCGTATTATCGCTACGATAAGCGACTAAACCGACTAAGTAGGGATAACGATCCCTATAGACCACGACTAATAGAGCTCGACGTAGCGAGACTCCCCGCGGAAGAGGAAAAACGGCGTAAGGATAATAACTTATGCTTTAAATATAGAAAAGTAGGATATCGGGCGCGTAAATATAACAATAAGCGTAATAACGTAAAGCTATAGGCGCGTAAGCGTAATAACGGACGTAATAACGCAAAGCTATAGTAGCTACAGGCGACTTAGGACGACGAGGTACGACCCTAATAGCTAAGAGCCACTAATAACGAAGAATAGATAGCGATATAGGATAATAAATCTAAGGAGTAACTTAGGGCTACCTAAGAAAGGGCTAAGCGCCTAAAGGATACGATTACTAGGGTAACTCTAGACGAGTACGAGTACCTAAAGGACTAGGTCACTAGGTAGGCTATAGAGGAACTACTAGTTAGAAAAGAACCTAGGGTTAAGTAACCACGTATTACGACTACGTAGCTAGATAAGGAATACCGCGGCCTAAATAGCGTAGCGTACGTAAAGGAAGAATCTCCTAAGGAAGAGGAGAATATCGAGAGTTAAGGATAGACCTAGTACGGTCCCTAGAATACTATCGACTCCNACCGCGGCCTAAATAGCGTAGCGTATATAACGGAAAAGTCTCTTAGAGAAGAGGAGAATATCGAGAGTTAAGGATAGACCTAATATAGTCCCTAGAATACTATCGACTTCTAGGAACTATCTAACGATTCTTAGGATTAGGGAATAAGGATCCTAAGAATACTAATTAAGATTCTAGGAACCCCGGAGATCTTAGAAACTCTATCTTAGTCCCTAGAGGCGGATACGACTAAATAGCCTTAAGGAAACCCTATAGACGATTTAATTATCGAATATCTAAATTAAATCTACTAGGTATAAGGGCTTATCAAGACTAACTTCCTATCTACTAAAATACTACGGGAGCTTAGCGATATACTCGATAAACTCTAAGGAATTAGTAGCGGGATACGCGAATAATAGTAATATCCCTACTATAGTAACGAATATTTATATAGAGGATACGTACGCTACCCTAATCACGGTCTTAGAACCGTATTAGCGTATTACGACGATAACTATATAATATATTACTAAGGAAAAATCGAAAGAAGCCTAGAACTAAAGCCGCTACGTTAGGAAAAGAAACTAAACTAGAAGCTAGAATACGCGGGACTCTAGTTCGGAAACCGGAGGATAAACGAATAATACCTCGTAGTCACTATATAGGGCGCGTACGTAAAGATTTTTGCTAATATCGCGCTTCGACTAACTAAAGTAATAATCGATTCGGGAGCGGTAGGAAACTTCATAAGCCCACGATATAAACGGTAATATAAGATTAAAGGCGTGGAGAAGCTACGAATAGTATCTTTAATCGGGCTTAACGGAGAGAGCTTAGGGCCGGGTATTACGTACGAGAGTAGATCACTACTAATAGTTATTAGAGACTATTTCGAAATTATTAACTTCGATATTACTCTACTAGGTATATACGACGTTATACTAGGAGTACTATAGCTAAGGAAGCATAACCTAGCTATCGATTAGTAGGTTAGAAATATAGTCTTCGATAGATACTCGTGTCGATAGACTAACGAAGTATAGACTAGAAAGATCGAGCCGATACCGCTAAAGAGACCTAGCACTAGGGAAGTAGGTACTTATAAGATCCCTTACGAAGGAAATTACGAAAGGAGTTCTCGGCTAGGAGGTAGGCCTAATAAACGAATAAGCGATATTACTAATATCGCTAATAAGGAATAACGACTAGATATAACGGACGAAGAACTTAAGGAATATATTCTCGTCGACGATAACGTAACTACCCTCTATATAATAGGATTACTAGAGGAAGAATATAAGATTCCTAAGGAATATAAGGAATTCTAGGATATATTTACGCTACTACTAGACGGTGAGCTACTAGAGTATAGTCTATTTAACTATAAGATTAAGGTTAAGGATAGCTAAGAACTAAAGTTTATACTAATTTACCTACTATCGTAGAAGGAATCCGCGGTACTAGATAAATATATTAAGGAGAATCTTAAGAAAGGGAATATTTAACACTCTAAGTTATTAGTAGGATACCTAATCCTATTCGTACCTAAGAAGGGAGGAGAACTTAGAATATACGTTAACTACCGATAGCTTAACGATATTACTATTAAGGACCGATATCTATTGCCGTTAATTAACGAAATTCAAGATATTATTTAAGGAGCGAAATACTTTAGTAAATACGATATTACTAATATATATAACCGACTTAGAATTAAGGAAGGAGACGAATAGAAAACGGTATTTAGGACTAAGTTTAGATATTTCGAATATAAGGTTATGCTATTCGGACTTACTAACGTACTAGTATTATTTTAATGATTTATCTTTCACGTTTTAAACGGATACCTCGATAAGTTCGTTATCGCGTACCTCGATAATATCCTCGTATTTTTAAAGACTAAGGAAGAATACGTCTAGTATAATAAAATAGTACTATAACGGTTAAGAGAAGCAAAGGTTATACTTAAACTTAAGAAATATAAATTTTATATTTAGAATATTAGTTTCCTCGGATACACTATTAGCCCTAACGGATTAGGGATAGAGGAAGATAAGGTTAAAAGTATCCTAGAATAGCTAACACTAATATATATTAAGGACGTATAGAGTTTTCTTAGATTAGCTAACTACTATCGAAAATTAGTACCGTAATATTCGAAGTACGTAGTAGGACTCTACCGGTTTACTAAGAAAGGAGTTCTATTTAAATAAGACGATAAAGCGGAGGAGTTATTCACCGTACTTAAAAGGATATATAATAAGAAAGTAGGAGAAGCTATTATCGTAATATTTAATTATAACGCACCGATCATCGTAGAGATAGACGTATTAGATTTTGCACTCGGAGCGTAGCTTATATAACTAGGAAAGGACGGTAAGCTTAGACCTATCGCTTTTTAGTCTCGTAAGATAATCCTAGTAGAGCTTAACTACGAT
>CDHK01000001.1:2999721-3052024 GCA_001048715.1 Penicillium brasilianum | reverse complement strand
GGGGGAGAAAGTTTACCTTTTACGACGTAATATTCGCACTAGACGACCTAGCGCGAAACTCGACTACCTTAAATTAGGACTATTCGAAATTAAAGAAAGAATAGGACTACTTAATTATCGACTTAAGCTACCTAATAGTATACGATGTATCTATATGATATTTTATATCTTATTATTAGAGAAAGTACCTAAGAACGCCGAAATCGCTACTAATATTAAAGTTAAAGAAGTATTAGAAAACGAATATAAGGTCGAGGAAATCCTAGATACTAATAAAATCAGCGGAAGGCCTCACTACTTAGTAAAATAGAAGGGATACGATACCTCGGAGAATATATAGAAACCTATCGAGAACCTAATAGGCTACTACTAGCTAGTTCGATAGTTCTACCGGTAGGAGAAGGAGACCCGGGGGCCTTAATAAGCTAGGAAGCGTCTAGGTCGGCCTAGGAGAACGATAGATTATTTAATAACTAAGTTAGAGTAGGATCCTCTAATATTACCGTAAGGATACGGTCGTTAACTATAATAGCAGAACGAGGTACCTCGCCCGCGGCACGAGCACTCTCTACCCTACGATCTTTTTGCTTAGAAGTAATACGCTCTTTTTTAAGACGCTCGCGCTCTTTAACCTCGCGACGTTCTAACTCTTCTAACTCGGTAACTTCTTTAAAATCCCGAGCAATAAAATCACTAGCACGTTTTTGTAACAAACGTTTTTGTTTTCGAAGACGAAGGAGTTTAGTAAGAATAGCCTCCTCCTCCTCTTTAATTTAATTTTAAGACTTAACCAAACGACGCCACTCCGTATTAGTAAATAACGGGGACGGTATCGCACACTTCATACTATTACCGGCGCGGACGTAATCACTATAGCGGTCGGAATAGTCGGCACGAATACACACTCTTTTAAGGCGAACGTAGCGTTCGTAGGGGATAATAGATTGAAAACCTTCGTCCTCGATTCGACGGGTTAAAGCGTTTTTACGGATAGACGCTTTAGAAGATATAGTTAGCGAGATAGGCTATAGGGAGAAGGAAAATATTAAAAAACGGAAAAATAGTGTATATACCTAAGAGGGGGGCACTAATGTTTAAATCCTTTAAGGACAAAGGATAGGGAAGGAGGGGATGATGTTACGGACCTTAAAGAGGCGCGGGGGCCGTAGCTATTTAAGTAGTAACCGTGAGCTAATCATTCCACGGACGCTAAGGATTAGCATCGTTACGTACGTTTCGGTATACTTAGGTAGGCCCCGGGGGGCACTAAGTAGAAGGGTTTAGGGCAGAAGGGTTTAGGGCGGAAGTCAGAATCGGCCTACGGCTAACCGTTATAATTAATACCCGCTTACTCTATAGGACGGTTAGCGCGAAGTAGGAAACGGCCGCTCTCTTACCCGCACCTAGATTATACCCTAAATATAAGAATACGGTAAACCACGTGACTATATCCTATCAGCGATAGGATAGACTTATTAGCGATAAGTCCTATCGTATCAGTGATAAGTCCCGACTTATTAGTGATAGGAAGGACTAGATATATAAGGACACTTATTTAGCATTATGTATTTAGTTCTTCGCGATTAATTATATATTATTACTTAGTTACTACCTTTAGTACTTTACACTTTATAGTTCACCTTTAAGATAACCTAACCTATAAGTAGGGGATTCACTTAGTAGTAATACTTAGTGATTAACTTACTTAGCGCGTACTTCTAGCACGTTCTGTAAGATACTCAATAGGATCTACTCCGTAGTAAGGCCTTATAAGGCAACGGTACGATTAAGAGATACTCTTAGAATTCGAAGTTATGCCGAAAGGGCCGGAATCAGCCGTAATAGTATATATCGTTATTGTACCGCATTATAACGACGACTTAGGTAACTATTGCCCTTTCTGCACTTACTTATAGTGACCAGTCGGCTCCGCGTAACACTCCTACGCTAGTAATATAGTGTAATAAAGCGCTTCGCTATAGCCCTTAATAATCCGATTTAATATAGCTTCTACTAGGCTAGGAGGGCTAATTAATCGCTGTTTTAGAAGATCTTTAAGTATTAAAGATTACTTATTAAGCTAAACGATGGTTCTAGGCGTTCTAAGTGTGAATTAGCTAGAACTAGTACTTAGCCGGCTGTTTAGTGATATAGGCGTTTATAGAGATATATTTAGCTTTAAAAGGACCCTTTCTTTATCGATTAGCACTAAACCACTAGCTACGAAGCTATTTTAAATAGTTGATGGATTTTGGAAGGCTTCTAGCCGCGCGCGTTAGTAGTCCATCAAGAAATCGACCTTTTCGATATAGTTATATCCTTAACGGATAAGATCGCTTACGAAGCGACCGTATACCCTTTTAATCACTATAAAATAGCTAATATCGAGTAGCTATAATAGATGCGACGTATACGGAGGTATATAAAGAGGTATAATATCGTTTTCTGTATAGATTCGATCGAATTAAGGTATAAGATAGCTACTATAACTATTAAGAATTAATAGCCGAAACCGACCGCGTACACACGAATTCGTTAATAGGATAAAGAGTTTTTATAGCTAATATAGGCTAATCTTATCGGTAGTCTAGCTATTTATAGAAACTTCGATTCGCTAATCTTTTAGTAGGTTATTAAACTAACTAGCGATAGTAACCTTACCTTTGAAAATTACGTATAGCGGAAGCGAATAGCTATTAGCGCTAATTAATTTAATCGTAGTAACCTATTCGCGATTTCCTAATTATAAAAGACGTGGCCGACTATAGATTTCTACTCGTGTTACTACCTTCTATATAGATATAAGGCCTATTATAAATCCTATCTTATTAAAGTTATAGATATCCTCCGATTAAATCCCGTTCTTATCGATTATACGTTATACGGTCGCGAACTAGGCTCGTAGGGCTTTCGGATCTTTATTTAACGCGCGTTTATAATCGTATCTCCTCGAGTATCGTAAGCGAAGCTCTTCGCGCCGTTTAATAAAGGTTATTAACTAGTTCTTACTAATAGTAGGCGAAGCGTAGCTACCGCGTATAGCTAGTAGGATATTGGCTATCTCTCGTATAGTGGCCTACCTAGGCGCTACTCCGCGTAAATCTATAGAGATTATCTACTAGTAAAGCGAATCCTCTTCTAGTTAAGTTAGTTTATAACTAGATAGGCGCTTATCTACGCGTGAGGCCTAGCTATTAGCGCGTGCTTAGAGTATAGAGAAGGGTATCTTATATAGCGTTACCGCTACGCGAATAGATTAGATATTACCATTATTAATATTAGAAAGGGCTAGTAGGATCTTGCCCTCTTAGCTGATTGATTTCTGCCGAGATTTAGGTCGAATTAGTGACATGGTAGATAGTTAAAGTTGGTAGGTGGCTAGAAAGACGCGATTTTAGATAGGGTGACCCGATCGGCTAGGAAATACGTTAAGGATATAACTATATCGAAAAGATCGATTTCTTAATAGACTATTAACGCGCGCGGCTAGAAGCCTTCTAAAATCTATTAACTATTTAAAATAGCTTTATAGCTAGTAGTTTAGTGCTAATCGATATAGAAAGGGTCCTTTTAAAGCTAAATATATCTCTACGAACGCTTATACTACTAAATAGCCGGCTAAGTAGTAGATCTAGCTAATTTATACTAGAAACGCCTAGAACTATTATTTAGCTTAATAAGTAACCTTCGATACTTAAAGATCTTTTAAAATAGCGATTAATTAGCTATCCTAGCCTAGTAGAAGCTATATTAAATCGGATTATTAAGGGCTATAGCGAAGCGCTTTATTATACTTTATTACTAGCGTAGGAGGTCTCTAATCTACGTATAGCGAATACTAGGATCGTTAAGAAACGCTAGCGATTAACTAGGTAGATACCCTACGAAGAGGGCCTATCTATTAAAGAAGGCCTTTAGTTAGTTAAGCGGCTAAATTAGCTAGTAGAAGGTGATAGGATAGGATCGCATAAGTAGGGCGAATTACCTAATCAGGTAACTCAACCACGATCTAGGGCCTTGCCTAGGTGTAGTGGGTGTAGGGAGATTGGCCATAAGATTAATGTATGTAAAAATCGCTATATTTAGTTGAATTAATAGGTGTTAGTAGGATGAATCGATTTTGAAATTTTCTAATGGGGGTAGGTGACCCGGTCAGGCGGGTGACCCGATCGGCTAGGAAATACGTTAGCTATTAAATCTCTTACTAATTTAGCTAACTAAATCTCTAAGATTCCTATTAAATTAGATATTAAGCTTTTTAATAAATTTAGCTAATTTAGCCTATCTTTATATATTCTAAATTAAGTGAAAAGACCTATATCTTTAGTCCTAATACCTAGATTATATAAACTAAGAGGTCTTATCTTATCTTATTAATTATTTAATTAATATTGAAATTAGCCTAAATATAGTAACTACTAAATTATCTAAAATCTATAAAGTTTATAAGCTTTCTAAAGCTACATAATAGATTTTTTGATATATTATTAAATATATTAGGCCTTTTAAAATAATTTATTAGGATTTAATTTATTAATTACTATTTATTACTAGGACTAGATATCTTTTTATTATATAGATCCTGTGACTTAATATTAAATAGGTAAAGATCTTATTAATAAACCCCTTTTAGCTATTTCTCTATTTAGCTAGATTAAATTTATCTAGATCTAGTTTAATCTAAAGTTCTGATTAATATATACTAATAATAAAATTACTCTCTTATTAGACCTTTTAGCTAAATATAGAATTTATAGTCTAAAGCTAGAGCTTTCTTTACCTTATTAACTATCTTAAAATCCTTTTACTAAATACTATAGTATACTTATAGTTATTATAGTAAGATAGATAGTTTAGGACACTAACTTTATAACCTATCTTTAGAATAAGATATCTCTTATTATTATATATATCTAAAATAGAATCCCTTATTAATTACTTAATTAGAATCTTTACGGAGGTCCATCTAAAAAGTATTGCGCAGCGCACGTACCACTATTAAATTATATTCTAGTATCACATAGTATTATTTACACCCTACCCTCTTTATATTCGTTCCCCCCTTCTAATTCAATAATCTTCTTAATATGCGTTAGAATACGCTCAATCTAAGCCTGAATCTTCTCCTGCGGTAGATCTTGCTAGGTTTGATTCCATGCAGTAATTGCTTCCTGTCTAGACTTAGGTGCTCCCTTTCGTGTAGTCTTTCGCTTCATCTAGGGCCATGTAGGCTCAATCGCATTAAGATTAGGCGAATTAGGGCACTAAAGCAAGCGCTGGACCCCTACTGCATTAAATACTCGCTATTGGATATAATGATTATGCGCTGGAGCTTTATCCTCCTGTACAATCATATTCGGCCTCTCGATAGCGCATTGCTTAGCAAAAGGAAGAAGCTTTGGTATAAGAATTAACTTTTGATAGCGATACCAATCAATGCCGCCCTTAGATCCTCGTGAAAGCTTGCCATTTTGCTTATTAAATCTCCACGTAGGCACTCTACCAGCAGGCTGCCGACGAAGATTAATTCTTCGTACGCCAGTCTCAAGCTCCCATTGCTCGCGAAGGATAGGTTCAATCTCTTGATTAAGAGCTTCAATCTCTTTCTCTGACTGGCGTTTCTCTAGAGCCGTTTCAGGGCACCAGTAATGGCATGGACCCTTAAAATCATAGGAAAAGCAACCCCAGAACATAAATTCAGACGAACCTTTCCAACGCTCACGAATACAAGAGCGTAGGAAAGCTTCGTCTTTAGAACGCCAGATACGATAGCCACCACGGCGATGTAAAAGAATCACCGAAGTCTTATCAGAGAATATCACATTCTTCCAATCTTCAAGAGTCCAGTGCTCATGGGCTAAGCACTAAGCTAAGCGCTCAGCTCGCATCTTCTTCGTCAGTCCAGGCTTCCTCGTCGGCTTCGTCTTGCGTAGACCGGCCTTTTTGAGGATAGTCCAGACCGTAGAGGAGGATATATCGATACCCTCTTGGCTAAGCTCACCAGCAAGATCAGCGCATGTCTTCTCGCGACTAAATCGATCAAGGCGCACCTTTGACAGGATATTATCAATCGTCTCAGGATTTTGCTTTGTAGGCCGACCAGTACGAGGGCTATCTTCCACATATTCATCAAGGATTTTCGTATGAATCGGATCGAAGCCGCGTTCAATTGCGCGTGCATATATGCGATTAACAGTAGAAATAGACAAATCTACTATCTTCGCGATTTCTTGAGACGTTTTCGTTGTGTAAGCCCTTAATGCGACAACAGTCACACGATCGGCATGCGTTGACTGCTTCCCTATAGTAACGATAGGTGTGTAGATTGATAGTAGTAGTGAATGATGAAGGGAAATTAGCTCAGGGGAAGAATATTGTGTGTATTCGCTTGGTAAAGCGTTAGTGGTAAAATAATGGTGGTACGTGCGCTGCGCAATACTTTTTGGATGGACCTCCGTAGATATAAAGCCTATATTAGGATTAATAATATATTATAGCTATCGAAGATAAGCCCTTAAGTAGCTATAGACTATCTTATTAGCTATAATATATCTAATATATAGCGAATTTAGATACCCTCTAAACGCTAAACTATATATATATATATATATATATATAATATTAAATTTAATAAAGTATACTTCTATAGTAATAAAAGCCCTCTATATTACAAAGAAATCTTTAATAATTTATCTTAATATCTTTAAATCCTTAATAATATAGATATCCCTAAGTCTATTAACTATTAATAAAAGGATCTATCTAGCTATAGGAATAGGGATATAGGAGATATAGATAAATTAAATTAGCTAATTAATCCTTAAAATTAATAAAATCCTAAGGGATCTATTACTAGTATCTATTAAATCTCCTAAAGAAGGTAATTATTAGTTAAATAATCCTAATATTAATATCCCTAACTATCTATCTTTACTAATTATCTTACTAAATAATACTAATTTTAATTACTCTATTTATCTTTTATTAAATCTAGATAAATATAAGAGAGATAATTTATCTAATAATAGTAATAATTATAAATAATATTATATATTAGCTACCTATTTCTATATATTTTAGCTAATTAGATCCTTCTAAAGCCTTTATTAATCTCTTCTTTTTAGCTATCGCTAAAGGATTATTATTATCTCTTTTATTATCCTTTTTAGCGTGAATTTAAATAGGCTATAAAGATCGAATTTTAAAAGCTTCTGGATATATAGATATTTAAGCTAGTTTCTAATTATCTTATTAATTAATCTCATCTAAATAAATATAACTATATTAACTAAAAAGATTACCCTTAGTATTAATTTATATCTATATATTAGGTCTTTAATTATAAGTTAGACTAACTAGGTAATCTAATAAGATTAAAAGCTAGATTATATGTATAAGATAATAAATAATTATCTAATTCTTAGGATATAAGGACTAATATGTTAGCAATTAAGACCTTCTATATAGCTTATTAATCTTCTTTCCTTATTACTCTTACAATCTCTCTATCTTCTTATAAATATTAATAGTATAAATATAAATATAAACTTAGCTAAAAGTTTATTATTATTTTTAGAATTAGTTATTTTATCTTTTATTATAAGATCTCTTTATATTATAGCTAGATAAAGTTTTTTAAAATACCACTAAAGAATAAGACCTTATATCATACTCTCTTAACTCTCTTATTAATCCTCAGTCCTTTAGAAATTTATAACTTTCCCTAAACTCTTAATCTTATAAGTCTTTAAAATTATTTATCTCTAATAATATAAATATATCCTCCTTAAAGCTCTATAGTAGCTATATACTAATACGAATTTAGTAGTTATAATATATCTATAATAACTTATAAGTAAAAATAAGCCCTTTATAGATCTTCTAGAATATCTTACTCTTATATTAATACCTAAATTCTCTTTATAGATCTTTATACTTTTATCTAGCTTTACTTAGAGATTTATTATATTAGAGAATTCTCTATATAGAAAATCTAGTCCGCTTTTAAAGCCTTTAGGACTCTAAAATCTCCTAGAATTTATAAAGTTCCTTAAACTCTTATAATTTTATATTTTAGCTAGATAATATATTCTCTAAGGGCGTAAGGATTATCTAGAACTCTTCTTCTATATTATATTATATAATCTATATAATAATAAGAGACTTCTAGATTTATTTATATTAAAGAGTTTATAGATAAAGAAGAATCTACTGATAATAAAGATAAAAGAGCTTTTTAGTCTTTTAAGAAGAAGCGATTATTAAAGTAACTTTATAAAGATTAGGACTGAAGTTATAATTTAAATGTGGATAAGAGTAAATATTAAAATCCCTTTATTTCTATATATTTACTAATCTTTGTATTCCCTTATAGTCTTAATATTAATAACAATCCCTTATTAGCTAAATTTTACTTAGAGCTAAAGTAATCTCTCCTAAAGGCGCTATCTTATTATCCTATAAAATAATATAAGGATTTAAAACCCTTTAAACTTCTTTAGCTAATATTAAGCCATAGATATAAAGACAGCTAGTATCTTAGCTCTATCTAGTAAAGTATATATAAGCTATAATAATTATAATAATCCTTTTATATAATATATTATTCTTATAAGTAATAATTAGTTAGCTTTTAATAAGGTTTATAGTAACTATTTATTTAATATTAATAATAAGAGGTATTCCTTATATAAAGGGATTCTCTAAGATAGATTATACTAGAACTTTCTTACTAAAGTCCTAATTATCCTATTTTAAAGGATCTATCTACTTATACTTTAATTAAATATAAGTCTATTGATATCCTAATTTTAGAGATCTTAAGGTCTTAGTTATTAATCTTAAGAATAAAGATATTCTTACTCTTTCTCAAAAAAGTATAAGGTTATTCTTAGTTTATCTTATAAATCTATAAATATCTATTTAAGATAGTTAATAAAAGACTAATTAGATTAATCCTTTAGCGCTAAAATAGTTAGATTCCTAAAGTAACTATATATTAAGATATTTCTCTCTTTAGAGACTCCTTCAAATCTTATAAAACTTAATAGTATAGATATAAATATATAATATATTTAATATCCTTTTATATTTAAGGCTATTATACTTATAGATAGATAGTCTTATTTAGGCCTAGCTAATCCAAGTAGCTAAACTCTAAATATATATAGTTTATTAGATCTTTATAAAAGATAGATTTTAGATATAATATAATAAGTCTATTATTATAAATAAAAATAAATTATTAGACTATTATATTCTTATCTATATATTTATATAAGCTTAGATAAGTAATATATCTTTAGATAGTCTAAATAATAGATTTAGAATTGGATAACTTTCTTATATTAAGGAATTATATAGTTACTTTCAATTATTTATCTTTAGGATTTTACTAATAATTGGAGAATCTACTAAAGTTATGATAAAAGTAATATTCTGAATTAATTAGGATTAAGATATATTTATAAGATTATTCTTAATAAAATTAGGTCTCTTAGTATAACTAGAACTATAGTATCTAATCCTTTTTAATATTATATCTTTAGATTATACTCTTAAAACTTATTAATCTAATAAAATAATTATTTATTATAGATTATTATTATTTATAGATATTATGAATTTATATAGTTAATAATAATTATACTAATTACTTATTAAAAGATATGATTCTTAATAATAAAGGGCTTTATGTAGTCTAATTATATAAGGATAAAGGTATCTATAAATACCTTAATTTTCCTAAAAGCGCTCTTATAAAGTGTTTTCTAATAAACTAAGTGAAATTTCTTCTTTTAGAGGTTACTATCTATCTCTTTAAAGAGTTTATAAAAGAAGATATAGATTACTATAAATCCTTTAATAAATAATAATAATATATTACTAATCTAATAAACCAGTATATTTTATAACTATTTAGAAAGTAATCAAAATATTATAAAGACTAAATAATATGATAAACTACTTATACTTATCCTAAATAATATTAAATATGGTTTTTAGTATTATATCTTTAGCTATATATATTTACTAAAATCCTGGATTTGTAAAAGGACCTTAATATTACTAACTTAATCGAAAAGCTCTCAGATATAAGATAAGGAATAGCTATTTCTAAATATAAGCTAGTTTTAAAGTA
This sequence comes from Penicillium brasilianum, assembly GCA_001048715.1. NCBI lineage: Eukaryota > Fungi > Ascomycota > Eurotiomycetes > Eurotiales > Aspergillaceae > Penicillium > Penicillium brasilianum. The sequence continues at coordinate 3,041,883 of CDHK01000001.1, read as the reverse complement.
TAATAGTTAATATATATTCGCTACTTTCTACTTATCTTCTTAATAAAAATAACTAGAAATCCCTAAGAATTAGAGGATAGTTAAATTAAGCCTTTTATAAAGAGTAGATTAATTTATTTTGATTATTTATATATCTTATCTAGAAGATAATAAGAGTTTATATTCATAGAGAGAGCTTTACTAATATTAATAATTTACATAATACTTCTTTTTAGTAAAAGAGAGTCTAGTAATTTATCCCTAAGAATCCTTAGGAACTATTATAAGATCTTATATACTCTAGGATTATTATAATCTAGTACAGTTAATTTCTTTTTAAATTTAGACTCTTTTAGTAGTTTCTTTCTATAAGATATATTAGACTTAGTAGTTACTTAGTAAAATTAACCTAAGCTTTAGTAAGCTAAAGACTTTAATCTAAAATAAGTATTTATAGTCTTATAGCGTAAGTATGAAGATTACCTAATTAATATAAGGATTCTTTAAGGCTAAGAAGTCCTTTTTAAGAATAAACTTAAACTCTAGAAAGTCTAATATCTATACTTAAAGATATCTCCTTTATAAACTAATTCTAAGTAAGAGCCTTAGGATAGTATGTATAAAGATAATGTATTTATTAGATATCTAAATATAAAGTATAGAGGATTTCTAGAATAATAAAAGATAAGCCCTGAATTTCTTAAGAGTAATAGCTAAGAGGAATATATTAGAAGCTCTATGATCTAAAAGAATATAAATAGTTATATTCTTCTTTAGAGGATTAAAAGCTATCTTATAGAATAAAAGACAGTTTCTATAGAGTAAAGAGTAGCTTCTCTCTCCTTAATAAGTTTCTATAAAGGATCTAAAAGATTAAGACCTAACTAATAACTCTAGTACTAATAATATTATATCTAAATAACTAAATAAATATATTTAATTTATCTAGTTAGCTTTATTTTTTAGTTTCTATCTTCCTTATAATAGATTCCTTCTTCTTAATAAGCTTTAAATAGTTAGGTTTAAAATAGCTAATATAACTATAATTAAAATATTTAGTATTTTTATAACTAACATAGGAGCTAGATTATTAATTATAGCTATAGATATAAATTTTACAAATTACTTGATTCTTAGCCCAATAAAGTATTTAGTCTTTAGGATTTAGATTATATTTCTTAAGGTTTATTTTAGTATTCCTATTAGTATTAATAGAATTTCCTCCCTTTCGGTCGCCTTTAGGGATTTCTAGTAGAACTAGCGCCTTTACGTTACCCTTATCCTTCTTATATAAGAAGATTACTATTAGCCGTTAAGCCGTTTAACGATATATCCTTCCTATTTTAGTTTTATTAAGTTAGTTGATAGCTATATAGCTATCTCCTATTTTCCTATTTCCTAGAAGATTAAGAGAGTTTCCTAGATCTTTAGAGATTAATAAGTTTTCCTCCATTCCTTCCTTTGCGTATAGATCTCCTAGAGATTTCGTTAGGTTCTACGCCCGATTATTCTTTCCTCTTTATTATTATTTTTACTATAAATTATAATTCCTTTAATTTTAATTCTTCTTTCTCCCCTATGCTGAAACTTTAATCTCCATTTAAAAGGTTTACACCCTTAGGTCGACTCTACAAAACTAAAAAGGAGATTTAAGTAACTATATAACCGAAAGCTAGTTAACTCACCTCTAATATCGGCGTTATAAATATAATAAGTAGCCGACGAAATATTAGAAAAATCTAATTTATATACTAAAGAAGGTATAATAATAATCTTTATACTAATTAACGGTACAAGATAAATTCTAATAGTAACTAAAGATATAACGATTTTTTTCTAATAATATAGTATCGAGGGTGCTATATTAAAATTCAAAAATAATTTAATATTTCATTAATTTATATATAACTAACTTTTAATAATAATTAATTTTAGTAAATAATCATTTCTTACTTAGATTTAATAAAAGAAATAGTTAAAAATAACCTAGAAAACTAAAAATAACGAAAATATTAAATTTAATAAAAATACTAAAAGACTAAAAATACTAAAAGCGAAAAATAATATATCTTAGCTAATTTACCCGAACTTTACTGAAATATTAGTAGCGAAAGTAGACTATAGGTTATTTATCCCGAATATAACTACTATATCGGGTAAAAATATTACCTAAATTACGGACGTACTAGAAGATTACTAATTAAACCTACTTAATAAATTAAGTAATACAGACGAATTTAATAAATAGCTTCGGAACGTTATAAGGATCTTAAGATAAAAGGATCTATAACGATTTATCGATTCCTAAATCTAACGCCCTCTAACTACCTCGCTATTAGTAGATAGATAGGTAAAAATATTATATAATGTTTAGATTTAGTTATACTAATTAATCTCTAACGATATTAATAATTATATCTAATCTAGAAATTTCTTTTACGACTTTACGTATAAATATATTAAATATTCAAGTAAACCCTCGATATTACTAGCTATAATTTAGTAGTATAGGATTATTTCTAGATAGATATAATTAACCGCCTTTCTTTCTCGTCTACCCTTAAATTCGTAATTATATTCCGAGATATTTATATAAGAGTTTCTAAACGTATTATCCTATTACGCTTTTATATATATTAAAAATTATTAAGAGGGATTCGAGATAACTATTTAACCCTAGTCTCTAATAAATATAGTTTTTGATTTAACCTACGCTAAAATAGATAATTTTAACACCGACGCCCTTTATAAATTATTCAATAAACTAACTAACGAGCTACGAACTATCGAGAAATTCTCTATATAGCTATAATAACCGATATAAATAATAAAAATAATTCGAAAACTAATAATAAAAATAAAGACTACGAATTCTAGCTATTAAAAACCTTCCCGCTATAAATTAAAACTAAAGGTACTTTCTAAGTATAGCTAAATAATTAGCTAAACGGTATAAATTAAATAATACTAAATAGTAATTATATATTTTATAGGAAAAAGTGATATAGACCTAAAATCTATATATATATATATATATATTAATTAAATATAGAATACCTAATTAGAAATCTGTTAAGAGAATTTAGGTATATTACTATTAGAGAAATAAAGAAAACCTAACTACTCTAAAGCCTAAATAAAGATATAAAAACTTAATACGAAAATAGATATCGAAAGGATAGATATCTAAACTTACTATTTATAGATCTCTAGCTAATATTAATACTACTAAGCGCGATAAACGCCTAAACTATACTAATTAAAAATATAACTAGACTAAAACTAACATTATTACTATACTAGCTCCTATTATTTCTAAAGTACTAACCGTTCTAACCGCCTAGATTATAACAATCTTAAATAGAACTAATATTAATATAAGAAACTATAGCTATAGCGGTTAAGTACTATATACCCTACGGTTTTACTTTAATGATATTTAAGGAAGAACTAGTTAACCTAGATATCTACTTTAATATATTAAAAAGTAATATTCGGAAAATAGATAAAGATAGGTAGGATATAAGATCTATTAATAGTTACTAAAAGAAATTAAAGAATATAATTTCGAAAGTAACTAAACTAAACTAATAATATCCTATACTAATAGGATTAATTAAATAAGACCGGCTCTAGTTTTAATAGTAATACTTATAAAATCCCGAGGCGAATAGATTATTAATTTAGGGCTATCTTACTTAATCTATATGAATACCGACTTTATTATTTAATTCGAACTATATAGAGATAATAATTATTACCGTTACTCAATATTAGAAGGACGAATACTTATACTAAAAGATAAAGTAATTATAAGGATTAATTTAATCTTAAATAATAAAATTAAGATATTAGATATTAAATACGAATACGTCCCTAATAGACCCTTTAACCTACTATTAATAACCCGAACTTACTATAACTACCGAATAGGTTAAAAAGATTAGAAGAATTAATTTATTAATCTAGAAAACGAGATAACTATCCTGATATACGGCTATGAAAAAAAGGGTATACTATTTTTATATATAGTATCTTTCTGCCCTTCCTACGGATCGAAACAAAAATACCTAAGGATATTTCGGGAGCCCACTCCTTAGTAATAATTTTATAAGAATTTATCTATATAAGATTAGGCTAAGGTAGCTAACTAATAATAAGAGGTAAGTAATTATTATCGGATTAGTAATAAAATAGAAGGAAATAGTTAATTCGACTATAAATTAAATAAATTAGCTAAATCGAAGAAGAATATATACTATAATCCTCGAGGATATATAAAAAAAACTATAGTAATTAATCTATATCGATCTATAACTATATAAACTAATAGGGATTAATAATATAAACCACTTAATTATTATCTATAACGATATAACGTAAATAAGATAGGTGTTATTAATTAAAGTAAAATCCGATACTTTAGCTATATTAATTAATTAGGTAATACTTATTAATAATAACGTATTTCCTGGCCGATCCAGCCACCTAGCCGTCCCGGCCACCCTAAAACACCATACTAAATGCGATATTTCATAACTTAATATTCTAACACTTAAAGCTAATTACCTTCTATTCAGATATCCTAGTATTTAATATACTATATTACGTATTCTTCTCGACACGGGAAATTTTTAAGGGTGTTATAACGTAGAGATATATATCTATATCGGTCGGTCGTGGCGTATTTTAGTATTATAGGTAAATAATTATATTCTGAATATTTAATGCTATACTATTTCTGATACTTAGAAAGAATCATCGACTAATAAATTCAGTTAAAATATCTTCTTATTATTGAAATATTACGACCTGAGAAATCGTATTCGGTATGGTGTTTTAGGGTGGCCGGATCGGCTAGGAAGTACATTATCACACGATATTAGCTAGTTGAAGTCTAAATCGATAGCAATAAAGGGCTATTTAAATTTAAAGATTAGATTAAATTAAAAGAAATAACTTTTATTATAAGACCTCCCTATACGTGCGAATAGAACGGAGTTTTAGAAGCTTCTAGATATATAATTATATAATTAATAAGAACCCTTATACTTATAATACTAGAAGTACTAGTTTATCTTTAGCCCGAAGCTGTAATTATATTAATATATATCTTAAACCGAATTCGACGACCTTTAGAAATAGAATTACTAATAGAAAAATAAAATAGAGCTTTATAACTAAGATATACTAAACCAATCGAACTTATCTATCTTCGAGTATAATACCCTAAGGCTTATATATATATTCTATAAGAATAAAGAGTCTAAGGCAATAAAATAGCTCTGTATATATAGATCGGTAACTTATTTAATTATAAATGAGATAGTAGCTATATTTACTATGTATACGACCCTTCTAAAAGAAAAGTAGTGAATAATAAGATATTATATTTCAGGAAGAGCTCCAGCCTATAAAAAGATTACTAAGATTCGAAGAATAAAAAGAAATTACTAAAGATAATAGTAAAAATAAAGAAAAAGATTAATAATTAATTATTTATAGAGAAAAGGTGCTATTAATAAGACTAATATAAAATCCTCTATTACTAAGATTAAAGAAAGTAAGAATCTAAGATAATAATAGAGTAATTCGCTAATAATCCTATTAAGAATAACTAATTAAAAGGACTAGACAGTCTAAATCACTACTCAAAAGAATAAAGTAATTAAAATAGTCAATCTAGTATAAAATTAACTAATAATCGATTTTATAACAATAAGTATACCTACTACTAATTAACTTATAACTATATAATAACTACTAACTTAACTAAGAAAAAATAGCCTCGTAAAAATCTAATTATAATCTAATCTAATATAGGCTAATATACCTAAAAGTATCTAATAAATAGTACTAATTTTATTAAGAAGCTTCGTAGATTTATAAAGGGTTCGGCGGAGAGAGGCTATATTACGATTTTGAGAAGAATCTTAAATTCGCGAATTTAACGAAAACCAAAAAGTTATAGACATCTCTTTTAAACTAATTAATTAATCCTTACGAGATATTTAATAAGCTAAATAACTAAAACCTATATCTATTTTACTAAACATAATACGAGGATTACTATAGAATACTTATAGGAGACTTTTTAGAGATAGTTATAACCCTAATATACTAATTCTTTCTATTAAGAGATCTTTACTAGAATAATAATAATTACTAACTTTACTAATACCCGATCTATTTAATATAACTACCTTATAATAACTAATTAGATAATAATTAATAGAATTAAGTAGATTAATTAGAAGAATACTATTATTTATAATAATAAAAGAACTATTATTAAATAACCTAATTATATTTAATATACTAATACTTATATAGGATATCTTTAAAGAAACTTTATCTAAGGATCTAATATCTATATTTAAAGAAAATATATTAATTAAAGAACTACTGAATATACTGGCTTATAGAAGACCCTCGAGATTAAGTGTAATACCTAATATACTAACTATTACGACGTTCATCACGAGTTAGTCCTTTACGCTAGTTAGGCGAAGGAATGATAAAATATACGTTAAAAGGTAAAATAGTAATAATAGGCGACGATACCCTATTTTCGTAGGATTAATTAACGACGACGAAGATAGGAATATAGTCCTATCTAGATAGGTATATATAGTAATAAAATAATCCGATCGGCTATAGTGAAAATACTTATTATCTATATAGAAGTAATACGAATAGAATATATAGACTATTAGTATCTAGCGGAAGAAACTTAATTAAGAAAAACTTATACTACTAATATATTACTCCTTATCCTATATTTAATAGCTAGCACTAAGATCCTTCTAGGAAAATAGGTATATAACCTAAGAAAAGATAAGAAGGGATTTATCCTCCAATTTCGCGTACGCTAGGTAGTTTATAGTAATCGCTAAATACTAGGAGTTGATTCTTAACTAGATAAATATTAGATACTAGTCATATTCGATATAGTAATTAAATCATTTATATTAATAACTATAATTCGTTTTTTTAGGATTTAGTAATAGGATATCGTAGGAGTATACCTTAATATAGCACTAATAATCGTATTATTTTTATAAAATAACTAACTAGCCACGAAAACTAAGACCTAAGTAGTATAGAATATATTTACCTAGTAAATTGTGTACTTTATAGCCTTCGTTAAGTAGGATACCTTTAATGTAAAGTATTTTCTAACGATTTGAAAGACCTTAGATTATATCTTATATTAATAAAACTATATATCTATACTAATTTAGATTTTATAATCTTTATACTAATTTATATAGACGATATTTTAATAATAGAAGGTAAAATTGAACTATAACGAATTTAGAAAGGAATAAGTAAAAAGAGATAATTAAAGATACTACTATTTAAGAGATTTCTAGGTTAAGATGTTTATCACGAATTAATATATTATATCTTCATAAACTAATAAGCCTATCTAACTAATTTACTCGCTAAAAAGGGATTTTTAAATATTAATTTAGCTTTAATCCCTATAAATCTAGCGTAGAAGTATATACTATTTAACTATATAGGAGCAGAAATCGATAAAACGATGTATATAAGGAAAATAGGTAAGATAGTATAGCTTTCGATAAAAATACGACTAGACGCCGTATATACTATTTCTAGATTATTATGTCCTTATTTAATACTACGAATCGAAGATGAATCTATATATAAGGATCTTCTACGATATTTTATATGTATAATTTAATATAGTATATCTTTTAGAAGAGATCTAATAAGAGGTCTTAAAGGCTACGCAGACTTATTATATACTAATATAGGAAATAATAAATTAATAGAAGTATATTTTTAGTTCTTTATAGGTATACTAATCTTATAAATATCCCGCCGGTAAGATATCGTAATAACTTCTTCTATAATATCTAAATACTATATAATATCTACCGCCGTTAAAGAAGGCTTATAATTAGCTAAAACTACCGCGGATCTAAGACTAATAGAACCGTTCAATTAAGACAAAGATTTTAAAAATAATATTCCTTTACTACTATATTACGATTCGGATAATACGATCTTAATAGATATATATATAGTAAATTAAGCCTAAAAGTAGCTTAGATTAGCACTAGATACTATTTTATTAAAGATCTAGTTAAAAAGAACCTAATTATATTAATTAATATCGAAAGTAAATATAATCTAGTAGATATTTAAACGAAAGTAAAACCCTATAGAATTTTCGAAAATAATCGACAGAACCTACTCTATATAAGAACCCTTTAACTAAAAATAAGTAATAATATAAGATTATTCTATCTCCTATATTATCTTTTCCTTATAATAAAATAATCCTATATTAAATTTCCCTTTACTTTAATAAAGGTTTTGATTTCTAAAAAGATAACGAGAAAACCACTAAAAATATACCATTAAACTACTAATTATTTCTATTTCCTTATAAAATTATATTTCCCTTCTTCGGCGCGAGTCCTATAGGGGGTAAAATAGAATTTCCTCCCTTTTAGTCGCCCTTAGGGATTTCTGGTAGAACTAGCGCCTTTCCGTTACCCTTACCCTTCTTATATAAGAAGGTTGCCATTAGCTGTTTAGCTGTTTAACCCCTTAATTATTAGCCGTTAGCTATTGAACGATATATCCTTCCTATTTTAGTTTTATTAAGTTAGTCGATAGCTATATAGCTATTTCCTGTTTTCCTGTTTCCTAGAAGATCAAGAGAGTTTCCTAGATCTTTAGAGATAAATGAATTTTTCCTCCCTTCCCTTTATATAGAGATCTCCTAGAGATTTCCGTAGGTTCTACGCCCGATCGTTCTTTCCTCTTTTATTACCTTACCATTTACTATAAATCATAATTCTCTTAATCCTCCACCCTTTTAATTTCTTTATTAAAGTCCTTAACCTGAAGGTAACTAACTTATCTAACCGAGTGCCGGTTAACTTACCTCTAATATCGGCGTTATAAATATAAACATATATAATAAGTTACTAATAAAGTATTAGAAAAATCTAATTTATATACTAGAGAAGGTATAATGATAATCTTTATACTATTTAACGGTATAAAATAAATTCTAATACTAACTAAAGATATAACGATTTTTTTCTAATAATATACTATCGAGGGTACTATATTAAAATTTAGAAATGATTTAATACTTTGTTAATTTTAAGGAAATCTCTAGGAGATCTCTACGTAAAGGAAGGAAGGGAGGAAAATTTTATTTATCTCTAAAGATCTAGGAAACAGGAAAACAGGAAATAGCTATATAGCTATCAACTAAACTAATAAAACTAAAATAAGAAGCATATATCATTTAACGGCCAACGGCTAACGGTTAAGAGATCAAACGGCTAAACGGCTAACGGTAACCTTCTTATATAAGTAGGGCAAGGGCAACGAAAAGGCGCTAGTTCTACCAGAAATCCCTGAGGGCGACCGAAAGGGAGGAAATTTCATCATAGTTAGCTTCTTAAAAAGTAAAAGAGTTAAATTAAGTATCCTCGAGAGTAGTTCTTATATTATAGAGAGATATTAAACTTATTCTTATTTACTTAGAAATATAGCACTCTTTATAATATAAGGTATAAGGCAGAATGATAAAGAAAAAGGAAGTAGGTATACCCCGAGATTCTTAGAGTGTTACGTCGTCTCCTACCTATATAGGCGATTATGTGTAGATCGTTAAGGATTGATCTAACAGGTCTCTTTACCGGGCGCCGAGGTCGGATTTATTAAAAGAGGGGTAGGAAAAATAGGTCTTTAGTGGCATCTTAACCGTATAAGGGCATATACCTATATGTATAATATGATAATTATATGTACTAATGATCTCTAATATGGTAGCTAAATTATTGATATTAATAGCTATAATTTATTAATTTAGGATTTAATAATAGCATATAATAAGAGTATATCTTAATATAGTACTTAATAATTATATTATTTTTATAAAATAACTAACTAGCTATAAATATCAAGATCTAAGTTATATAGAATATATTTAGCTATTATTTTAAGTACTTTATAGCTTTCGTTAAGTAAGATACTTTTAGTATAAAGTACTTTCTAATAATTTAAAAGACCTTAGATTATACCCTATACTAATAAAATTATATATCTATATTAATTTCGATTTTATAATCTTTATGCTAATTTATATAGATAATATCTTAATAATAAGAAATAAAATAAGCCTTCAATAAATTTAAAGGAATAAGTAAAAAGAGATAATTAAAGATATATTATTTAAAAGATTTCTAGGTTATAATATTCTTTATAAAATATATCATATCTTTATAAACTAATAAGTCTGTTCAATTAATTTACTAAGGAGTGATTTTTAAATATTAATTTAGCTTTAATTCCTATAAACCTAGTGTAGAAATATACACTATCTAATTAAATAATAATAGAAATTAATAAAATAATATATATAAGGAAGATAGTTAAGATAGGGTAGCTTTTAATGAAAATATAACTATGTATCATATAAATTATTTCTAGATTATAATATTATTATTTAATACTATATATTAAAGACGAATCTATATATAAAGATCTTCTATAATATTTTACAGATATAATACAACATAGTATTCCTACTAGAAGAGATCTAATAAAAGACCTTAAAAGTTATATAGACAATATATACTGATATAGAAAATAGTAAATTAATAGAAGTATAAAAATTTAGTTTTTTATAAATATACTAATTTTATAGATATCCTATAAGTAAGATATTATTATAACTTCTTCTATAATAGCTAAATACTATTTAATATCTACTATTATTAAAAAAGATTATACTTAGCTAAAATTACTATAGATTTTAAATTAAGAAAAGCTATTAAGACGAGAATTTCGAAAATAATATTTTATTATTACTACATTATAATTTAGATAATATAATTTTAATAATTATATAAGGTAAATCAAGTCTAAAAGTAGCATAGAATAATACTAAATATTTCTTAATTAGAGATTTAGTTAAAAAGAACCTAATTATATTAATTAATATCGAAAGTTAAGATAATCTAATAGATATTTTAATAAAAATAAAACCCTACGGAATTTTTAAAGATAATTAAGAAAATCTACCCTAAATAAAAAACCCCTTTACTAAAAATCAAGAATAATATAAGATTATTCTATTTCCTATATCATCTTTTCTTTATAATAGAATAATTCTCTACTAAATTTCCTTTTACTTCTAATAAAAGTTTTAATTTCTAAAAACTAACGAGAAAAACTACTAAAAATATATTATTAAAAATTAATACCTTGCTAATTACTTCTATTTCCTTACGAAAATTATATTTCCCTTCTTTAGCGTTAGTCCTATAGGGGGTATAATAGAATTTCTTTTCTTTCGGTCGCCTTTAGGGATTTCTAGTAGAACTAACGCTTTTCCGTTATCCTTATCCTTCTTATATAAGAAGGTTACCGTTAGCCGTCTAGTAATTTAACCTTTTAACTATTAGCTGTTAGCTGTTAGCCGTTTAACGATATATCCTTTCTATTTCAGTTTTATTAAGTTAGTTAATAGCTTTATAGCTATCTCTTATTTTCATTTTTCCTAGTAGATTAAGAGAGTTTCCTAGATCTTTAGAGATTAATGATTTTCCCTTCCTTCCTTCCTTTACGCAGAGATCGCCTAGAGGTTTCCTTATCTATAGTAAAATCGGTTAAGTTATTCCATATAATTAATAAAGGGGCTTAGGTTTTATATCTCCTAGAGGACGTATTAAGCTATTATTATAGGTATATGTATATAGGAACGGCTATATAGTCTAATAGTAACTTAGTTACTAGCGTAAGGAAGTAGGGAATGTAGTTCGATTTAGTCTATCTAGAGACCTAGAAGGAAAGGAAATAAGAAAGGGCCTTTATAAGGTCCTAGAAATATCCTATATTATCGATAGTAAGAGGAAGGAAATAGCCTTTAAATACCTCGAGATGATAAAGGAGATAACCGCTATAAGACTTAATATAATACTCGATAGAACACTCGATATATAGGTACTCGATTAATATAGACTATTATAATATTAATAAAGAAATAGTAAATATTAATAGATAGTATATTACTATATAATTTATAGGCGTTTATAGCGAGAGAGTAGAAGATAGAATTGAAATAGTTATAGAATAAAGAGGGTATAGATATAGATATATTAGACTATATAAATTAATTACTAGGAAGACTATAGACTAAATAATATTCCGGACTAAATATTATTAAATTGGAAGACTTGAAATATAAAAGCTTAATTATATTATAAATAGCTATAGAATCTTATAGAACACTATTATCAAATAATATCTATATAAGGTATTTCCTAGCCGATCCGGCCACCCCAAAATACCATACTAAATACGATTTCTCAGGTCGCAATATTTGAACAACGAGAAGATATTTTAACTTCATTTATTAGTCGATTATTCTTTCTTAGTATCAGAGACAGTGTAGCATAACTTAAATATTCAGAATATGATTATTTACCTACAATATCAAAAATACGCCACGACCGACCGATGTAGATATATATATCTATATTATGACACCCCTAAATATTTCCCGCGTCGAGGAGGATACCTAATAGGGTATATTAAATACTAGGATATCTGAATAGAAGGTAATTAGCTTTAAGTGTTAGAATATTAAGTTATGAAATATCGCATTTAGTATGGTGTTTTAGGGTGGCCGGAAAGGCTGGGTAGCCGGATTGGCCAGGAAATACGTTATTCGCTATAGAAGTAGTCTATAAAAAATAATCTAGAGTCAACTATATATAAATAGTAATATCCGAAGATTAGTATTAATATAGAGAAGCGACTGACTCTTCTTATAATTTATTAATTATTATAGTAAAAGTTAGATAGTGGGGGAATTAAAAAGAATAGAATTAAAATCTATAAGCTGCTTTATTAGAGAATCGTATAATTAAGCATATTGGTTAGAATTTATTCTTAGATACATCTATTTTAATAGAAATCTTAAGATAGTTCTATTAAATATTAGTAGTTAATATTCTTATTCTATTATAAAGCTTATTATAGATATTAAGATTTTTTAATAGTATTATTAATATCTTAATCTTGATATATATATTATTTAAGAGAAGGCCGGATAATAATAGTAAGTTAAGATACTCCGGTATTAATAATTTAAGATCTAATCCTATAGAATTATCTATATAGTTAAAGATATAAAGACACTACTTCTATCTAAATAGAGTATAAAGAATCTCCTAATTAAACCTTTTAATATTTATATTATATATATATCGAAAATAGTATATATTCCTTAAAATAATCTATATAGCTACTTCTTTATTACATTAGCTAAAATTATTTATAGGTAAATAAATTATAGCTATAAAATCTCTATCTAAATAGTATCTTATAATATAGTCAAAGAAAGGAATTAGATCCTTTATAGTCTTATTAATATAGAGATTATATAATTATTAAGCTAAAGTCATATTAGTCTAATCAGTAAAGATATCATATTCTTTATAAAATACTAAATCTTTAGATACTTATCTTAGATATCTATATATTAAATTTAGTATATATATTATAATAAAGATATAATTATCATAACTATCATATATAATTAAAAGGGTCTACTAGAAGTTATTACTAAATATTATAAGAAGACTAATAAAGACCTTTTTCTATTTATCAAAAGACTTAAGATATATATCCTATAGTATCTAGGTTATAGCATTAAATATATATTTATTAATTATAGATATTTTATCTTAGCTAATTTAATTTAGATAATATAAAAGTTTCTCAGTGATACTCTCCAGAGTTATTTTATAAATAGAGGTTTTAAGATAAAGACCTAATTAATAAAAAGCCTTGTATGCTATATATCTATTAGGGAAAAAAAGGCTAGAATACTAGTTAAAGCTATATAAAATATAATTTGACCTTAAATATAGAAACATACTATCAATATATAGTAGATAAATATCTTATTAGCTCCTTTAGATCTATAAAGGAAGAAATCTATCATATTTAGTATAGACTAGATAGTTCGGATAATCTTATTATAAAATACTAGCTAGACTATATTTATCTATATATAAAAGGCTATATATTAAATGGATTCTATATAATAATTATAGTCTCGTTTATATTAGGTCTTAGAAATATCGAGTTTTTTAGGCTTGATATTATATTTAGACTTAAGATCCCTTGAGATATAGTATTATATAATATTTTAATAAAAGCTTTCTACTAATAGATTTAAATAAGATATATATAGAGTTATAAATCTTAAGAGATTATTACTAAATTATTCTATAAAATAAGCCTAGATATAGTTTATCTAGGTCTAATCTAGAGAAATATTAATAATTATACTAATAATCTATATAGATTCTAAATAGTCTAGGAATAAGTAGTATTCTTCAAATACTTAAGCTAATTATCTTTATAGTATAGGAGTTTATATATATATATATATAGTATCATTCCTAATATAAATTATATCCTTTACTATTATAGTATAATAGCTTATTATATAAAATATTATAGAATGTCTTAATAGATATATTTATCTACTATTAGATTCTTCTAGTAATATTAGAAGAACTATAAAATCAGTATAATTATCATTAACTCCCTTTATACTTTATTACTTAGTATCTAATTAGTACTAAACTCTAATTATCTAAGAGATAGACTACTAATATATAAATAGCTAGCATAGTTAATAGGAAACTCTAATAACTATTATACTATCTTAGAAGATCTAAGATAGTAGTTATTTACTAAGTCCTTTATTTTATTAATTATAAATTATATAAGACTATCTACTTATTTTTAATAGGTATCTTCTTAATAAATTATATAGATATATTATTATTAAACCTAAAATAGTCTATTAGTGTTAAGGGTATACTACTTTATAGGGTAGATGGCCTATTAACTAGGTAGGAGAGGAAAGCACTAAGTTAGATTAAGACAAAGACTATTTCTTAAGGAAGATAAATCCCACTTCCTTAAGCACTAGTTTAAATATAGCATCTTTTATATAAATAGGAGTCAAACACGAAGTGAGGGGTAAACCATAGCGAAAGCCCGCCGATTAGCTAACGCATAGCACATACTATAGGCGTTGCCTCTATATAGCGGGGCTATCGCGTATCGCGGACGAGAGTTTACCGGCTAACCGCCGGGTGGCTACCGCTTTAGTAGAATCCTTAACCCCTAGGTACCCAAGGCACTAATATCAGTATATAAATACCCTTATTAAGATATTATAATAATTATCCCCCCTTTAAAGACTCTCGCCCTCGAGAGAAAATCATTACATAGAAAGTAAATAAACGTCCTAAAGGGGACGTATAGGTCGAAACAGAAACAAACATAGTAAACGTAGTAAATATAGAGGTAAGTAAATAAAGGTAGTGCGTTTTCTTTATTAATATTAGTAATACTTCTTCTCTCTCTTTTACCCCTTATCCTTTTCCTTCTTCTACCCTTCTTCCCTTTTAAAATTTCTATAGTAACGCCGCGATTACTCCTTAAATTAGTTAAGAAAGCCCTTCAAACACGTTTAGATACCCCGCCGAAGCCGCTAGCGTACTCGGGTAACTTATATAGTGTATTAGAAACAGAAGGTTTTCTAGTATATATACTACCTACGGACTTCGTATAAGTCCTTCGACCCGACTCTAGACGCCCCTTTCTAGATTAACTATATTTTAGACGCTAAGACTTCGATTATATATTAGTAGTATTCTAGTAGGAACTCGACCTATATTCACGTGCGTTTCGCTAACTTTCCTTTAATACTTAAAGCTAATCTTCGGTAGACTCTAACTACTATACTAGGGGACGCCCGGGACTTCTTAGAGATTATCTTATAGATAGAGAAGATCTTCTATAAAGATATAACTAATAAGAACGGTTTTATAGAGGACTAGCCCTTTCCCGAGGTAGTTCGATAGAAGATCGGCGTATATTTAGTAGATCTTAGTTACTACTTCGATAACGCTAAGTAAATAGCCTATAAGGAATTCGACTAGGCTAATAGTAATAATAAGACTAAGAACCTAGTAAGCGTAAGTTCTTTTCTCTAGCGCTCGCTTCGGTAGTGTTTAACTAGGGTTTCGGTAGGAAAACTCCGCTAAATTATAGGCGGCTATCGCTATATATTATACGAACCTCTTATATATTTTTCCCCTAATTAATTCGACCGCCGCCGCGCTACGCGCCTACCACTTTATAGTAGCTCCTTCGTATTTTACCTAGAGATAAGGGCTTTATTACTTAGTTATAGGGGAAACTAGCCTTTATCGCCGCCGTTTCGAGAGTGATTTATAAGACCTAGGAGGATCTTCTATAGGGAATAGGAAATTAGGACCCTAGTAACGAGACTATTATAGACCCTAATATACTAATAGATCTACTAATATAGACCTTCCTTATTATTACTAGGGAGATCTAGGTACTATACCCTTTTACTATAGATTCTACTAGATTTCTTTACTATTTCCTTATTTTTTTAGTAGCCTATCTATACTAGGGTACTTTCTTAGCGGAACTTAGCTAGGGCCTATCCTTAAGTTATCTTTCTATAAGGGATCGCTTTTCGCTTCGCCGCCGCTTTAACGGGTTTTTAGTAGTAGTCCTTTAAATTAAGTAAATTCCTCCCTTTCTTTTTTCCCTTATAGGATCTTATCTCTTCCTTCTCGCCCTAGTCCTAAGAACTACTAGCGTATCTTAATAGAGAAAGTTATTATACTAGGTATAAAGTTCCGGAGAGTATTTGATAGCGGTTCCGGCTATAGCGTATTAAGTAATACTTATCTTTAAGGCGCTTTATAGCGGAGGGATCGCCTTATTTTAGCCGCCGTTTTAGTAACCTTTCGTTACTTATCTTTTAGATTTAATCCGGTTTTTCCCTTCCTTCTCTTATAGTAAGCCTATATAGCTTCCGTAGAATTAATTATATCTTCTTAGGGAATTTATTAATTATATTTAGAGGACTAACCCTTCTACTTTACTAGAAGTAAGTTTAGTCGTCGATAATTCTATCTTTGCGAATCTCTTCTATCTTATATTTATTATTATCCTCGAGATTAGGTATCGGTAGGTATTCGTGACTAGTTCTATTTAGTTCCCGCTATAGTTCGACAAGGGATATATAAAAGACGTTATAGATTTAGTTATACTACTAAGGTAAGCTTACTTACTAAGGTAAGCTTACTTACTAATAGCCTATAGGATTCGGAAGGGTCCGATAAAGTAAGGGGCTAGCTTCTTATTTCCTTTTAATCTTAGATTCTTAATTAATAACCCTATAAGATTATCTTTCTTAAACTATATTAGTTAGTAGTCTCTATTATAATATTTTGCTATCGATTTATTAGCTTTTCGCTAGTTCTCCTATAATCTCTCTCGGAGTACTTCGAGCTTTTTAATTTATATAGATACCGCTAGGACCTCTCCCGAGGCCGATTCGCCCTCGAATCGGTATTAAAAGCTAGGCGAGTAGCTAAGTAAGGCCAAGAAAGGCAAAAACTTCGTTATTAAGTTAACTATATTATTATAAGCGAATCCTACTAACCTAAGTAGATTTAGCTATTATAATTATTCTTTAGTAATAAAGTAGCGAAGATAATACTCTAAGGTTTAGTTAACCTACTTTATTTAGCTATTAGTTTATAGATAAAATATAGTCGAAAGCCTAAGGCGTACTTTAGATATATAATAAAGACTCGACTAGAATTTACTAGTAAAGACTAGCCCTCGGTCAGAAATAATATCCTCGGGCGGTCTAAAACGTAACTCTACGGAGTTATAGCATAATTTAATAAATTCTATAGTAGTAATTATAGTCGATACGGCGAAGAATAGTAACTATTTCGTGAATCTATTTATAATTATAAGGATTAAATCTATCTCTTTACCTTAATAGAATACTAGCGGTAGGCTAGTAATAAAATCTATTAAGAGTTCGGTAAAAGGCCGTAATAGGATCGATAATAATTAAAGCTCTCTAGGGCTTATATCTTCTTATAGTAATATCTTAGTATACCTAGTAATCCTATATATATTTAGTAATATCTTAGTCTAGATTTAGCTAGTAATATTTCCTTTTTATTAATTTAGGGGGATAAGAATAACTAAAGTAGCTAGCTAGTAAGGGGATTATTATAATAAATACTTCATAATCTTATTCTAAGATTATTTTCTATAGGAATTTATATTCGTTCTCTAAATCTTAGTAGGATATCGTACCCTACTAACTAGCCTTTAAGCCTATAGTTCGTCTATATTATAATAGTCTTTTAGCGCTAAGTCTCTAGATCTCTATTCTAGAGTTACCTAATAAGCTTCTTAAGCTCTTAACTTAAGTTATATAAGTAGGCTATCTTGGAGGTATAGATAGGCTATACCTATATTTTAGAGAGGCGGTAACTTCGGCTAAGCTCTTTCTAATTAACTATTATAGTTGATTTATCTCTATCTTTAATTTCTATAAAGTATAGAATATTAAAGGTAAGATCTCTTATAATATATAATTAGACCCCTATATAGCGGTAATTAGTCGCCGGCTATTCGCCTACTAATCGCTAGTATAGCGGCGAAAGTAGATTAATCTTATAGTTACTTAGTAGCTATCGCCGAGAGGGTCTATCGTAGGATTCTTTTTCCTAGCGCGATATTTTATTATAAAATTAAAAGATATAAGAGAAAGATACTATCTAGCTTACCTACCGTTAAGCTTTAGCTACTTTATAAAAGTCTATAGATTTATATAGTCTAAGAATACTTTAATTAGATATATACTACCTTTAAGATAGTGTCGCTAGTATTTAAATAAATATATAATAGCGAATAACTCCTAATCTAGTATCCTATAGAGGATCTCTACCCTAGAGAACTTCCGCGACTAGAAAGCTACTAGGTACTATATACCCGTATCGTCTAGCTAGGAAAGGGATTCCTACTATTACGCTATTAGATATATTAGTTTCTAGCTAAATTAACTTAGATAGATTAAAGTATCTTAATAAAGGAGCTAATTAGAAGACGGAGATTAGGCGGCGAAACGCTAATCTTTTAGTAAGGGTTAGGTTAATCTATCCTAGTTTCCGCCTATTCTTACTTCCTTTTAGTAACCCTATAAGAGGAAGTATAATCCGAGAGTAGTTTCGGATAAATCTACGATAGAAATTATAAAATCCTAGGAATACCTAGATCTCCTAGTATATCCTTAGAACCTCCTATAAAGCGATATCGGAAACCCGCTAAAGATCTATTAAAATTCCCTTAGAGGAGATTATAAAACTAAGGAAATTAACTTAGTCCTAATAGAAAGAGTACTTACTTTATTTAGCGTATAGACTTACTAAACGTAGCCGTCTAAGTACTTAAAGGAGGTAGTTTACATAGGAATCCTAGTCTAACGAAAAGACTAAGATATTATCGAGATAAGCTACTATAAAGACGTTAAGAACGTTATAAAGCGTTAAGTATATATAGTTCTAAAAGATTACTAGTATATTAGTAAGACCGAACGGTATAATAGTATATTCGAAGTATCTTTATCGCATACGGAAGGCTATTTTCTACTTATCTCCCTCCTTAATACGAATTCGGTAGTAGATATCTTAGATATTAATTTTACTAAAGATTTTTATATCGGATAACTAATCTAAAATCTCCGAAATAAAAGGTAAAAGGTACCGATTCTTAACTAAAGCCTTATTAAGTCCCCGGTAATCTATATAGAGATATAGGCTTCCGTTAGATTCTAGTATAAGGAGGATTAGAGCCCCCGCTAGGCTTTTAGACTTACGTATACGGCCGTTCTTAAGGTTTTTATCGAGGTAATAGCGGAGTTCCGCTAGTTCCTTTTAAGATAAAGGGTAGATAGGGCCGTATAGTACTTGGGTATCGGGTAGTAGGTTAATTACGTAGTTATAGTCGTTAGATTAAGATAAGATATTATTATATTAAGATATAAAGGCGTCGTGAACCTCTATAATTTTAGGTAGTAATCGGTTTACAGTCAGCGTTCATAAGTATTTGGAACATGGTACCTGCCACGCTTATCTCTTTGCGCGTGGGCGGAAGTACTGTGTTCCAAATACTTATGAACGGCCACTGTAGATTCGGCGGCTCTTCGGTAGTATCTTTATCGATTAGTAGCTATACTTCTTCGGGTAGATATACTATAGCGAAGATATATATATAGTTTCGGGTCTATTTCGCGAATTTCTTCGCTAGTAGGATTTTAATAGACGGTATTCTAAATTACTAACGACCGCTTCGTCCGGTAAAATATATATCGTGATTATAGAGGGTTATTATAGAGAGGAGTACTAGGCTTCTAGATAATCGGGGATCTTAGTTAATCGCTATATAGGAGCGAGTAAAACTATATATAATATCTCTCGAATTAATAGCGATTATTAGATTACTCTAAACTCTATATAACGTAGTTTATAAGCGAGCCGTATACCCTAAAACACCATAGTAAATGCGATATTTCATAACTTAATATTTTAATACTTAAGACTTAGTATAGAATCTTAGGATATCCTAGTACTTAATATATCACTTTATATATATTTATCATATCTAGAAGTATTTTGAGGTAATATAATGTTAATATATATATCTACGTCGGTCACTACCCGCGTATTTTTGGTGATATAAGTAAATAATCATTTACTACATATCTTAGTTAAGCTATACTATTTCTTATACTAAGAAAAACTATCATACCGAAAGTTAAGTAAAACCAACTTCTCGTTATTAATATCCAAGGGCCTGAAAAATCGCATTTACTATAGTGTTTTAGGGTGTACGGCTCGCTTATATGTACGGCCCGCTTATAAACTACGTTATTAGAGTTAATTAATTATTAATAGCACGGATAATAGATTCGGTAAGTATTATCTATTTAAATTTAAAAGCTTTAACGAGTTCGAAACTAATAAGGATAATCTTAGCTCTACTATCGAGATCTATATAGGGCTTAATATTATTTCGGATAATAATCGGTATATAAAAATAAGTATAAGTCCCTACTAAAAGGAGAGACGAAGATATAGGGTCTACTCTATCTCGCTATTATTTCCCTACTAGGCGTTCTATACCTTAGCTAGTTTCCCGTAAGATCCTTTTAGGTAGTTAGTAGCGTAGTATCCTTTCTCGCTATATCTATAATAGATAATATAATCTAATCCTTCGTCGGAAGTAATCCGGCTATCTCTCACTCGGGTTTCGCGAGTAAATCCGTTATTATAGCTAGAGAAACGACCTCTTTAGCGACTAATTCCTCGGTAGCCTCGGTCTCGGTAACCCCCTTTTTATAGGCGAGGAGGAGTATCCTACTAGGAGTTTTACGAGGGATCCTATAAGGTTTTCTTTTATAAGGGGTCCGATAGCCTATTATCGCGTTTTCGCTTATACTCCGCCTCTAATTTATTTAGTTCCTAGAAGTAATAGGTAACGTTAATTATATCTTTACGTATCTCGGGTAGCTTAAGTACGTAGAGATAGATAGTATTTTAAAGGCCGAAACTAAGCTTTATAAAGAGGATAAGGGCTCTCTCCTTCTCTACCGATCGTAGAAAGTGTTATTCTAGAGTATCTAGGCGTATATAGAATCTACGAGGGTCTTTATCTTAGCCTTAGTAGGCTCTCTCGAGCTATCCTATTATATCTAATCTAAGACTAGTCGTATTCTTAATAAGAGTTAGGGTCTAATCTCTAAAGTAAGGCTAGTCTTCTTTAGGATTTCGTAAGAGAGTCAGTCCTTTTTCCTTATTATATCGGTATTATCTCTACCGATAAGTTAAGTTTATAAAGCTAATAGCTCTAAGGATCTTAGTATAATCGTCGTAATATTTCTTCGGAGTACCCTCGAACATCTATTATAGATTAAGGAGCTACTCTTATTATTTCTCAAGAGTATAGTCTAGCGTAAAGGTAGATAGGTTTTTAAACTTAATCTCTTAATCCCTTCTAGACGACTAAGAAGCGTCCTAGTGGGAAATCGGTAGGATATTATCAGCGTTTCGTCCTAAGACCTTAGATTTAAGATGATCTACTTAATCCTATAGGTCCTTTAAATATTAAAGCTTCTCGATAGTAGCCTATATAGCTATAAGGCTATCGTTAAGGTCCGATAGGGTTATTTAAATATTATAAGGTATTTTATCCTTAATAGTAGTTAACTTATTAAGATTTCGAGGGATATTCGGTGCCTTTTCGGTAGAGGGAGTAGAACGAGTCCTATATACTATCTCTCCTAGGTATTTAAAGAAGAAGAAACAGAATTATTAAGGGTATACTACTTTATAGGGTAGTTAGCCTATTAACTAGGTAGGAGAGTATAGAATATAGAATAGAATAGATATAAGAATCTTTATATAAATAGATTCTATTAATAGATTCTATATTTAAATAGAATCTCTATAGAATCTCTATAGAACTATAGAACCATATGATATCATATAGGTCTATACGATTCTATAGTGAGATCATCACTTATTATTATTGCCACCTATTGCCACTGAAAATCTAGGGATAAATACTCCCTCGATCCTCTGCTAAACAGTTTTGAATCTTAGTTCTGAATTTATTCTCGACTACCCTCTTACTACTATTCACCATCCAAACTTCATTACACTATATAGCTATACTATATAGCTATATATTAGGTCTGTCTAATCACCTAGCTTCCTATACGCTAACTACTTGCTCATAGAGAGGAAAGTATTAAGTTAGATTAAGATAAAGACTATTTCTTAAGGAAGATAAATCCCACTTCCTTAAGCACTAGTTTAAATATAGCATCTTTTATATAAATAGGAGTCAAACACGAAGTGAGGGGTAAACCATAGCGAAAGCCCGCCGATTAGCTAACGTATAGCACATACTATAGGCGTAGCCTCTATATAGCGGGGCTATCGCGTATCGCGGACGAGAGGTTGCCGGCTAACCGCCGGGTAGCTACCGCTTTAGTAGAATCCTTAACCCCTAGGTGCCTAAGGCACTAATATTAGTATATAAATACCCTTATCAAGATATTATAATAATTAGCGATAATAAGAATAGATATATTTAGAACCTTCTATATAATCCTAAAATATTTTAAAGAATTACTTAGAATAGTAAAGCTTATCCTTAGCCTTCTAGGAATTAATTAAGAACCTATTAGCAAAGATAGAATATATATTATAGGAAAGAAGATAATTATATCTTTATATACTAGATCTTTAGATTTAAATTACTATAGTATCTATAAAATATTATTATTATTATTATTTAGTAAAGCTCCGAATTATTATCTAGATTAAATATCTCTATAGAGATAAAGATTATGAAAATTATAATTATCATTAATTTATATAAATAAATAAATAAATATATATATATATATATATAAAAGCTATACTTCTAGTATTCAATTATAAATATTAATATATAGTATCCTCGAAATATACTATTCTTAATATTATTTATTAGCTCCTTAAGCTTAAGCTGGAAAATATAAATAGTTAAATTAAGATAGTCAAAGATATTCTAAAGTAGACTACTATCGCTATTATAAAAGAGTTTATTTATAATATTATTCTCATTTAGATTTACCCTTTACTCTATAATTACTTATAAATCGCAGAAGGAGCTAATTTAGTCTTGAAGGCTATTCTTAAAAAAAGATAGAAGGATTATTAGCTATCTAATCTTTAATAATAGGATATTTAATCTAGCCGTTCTAGTTTTTATATAGATAATATTTAAATACTACTCTATATAGAGTTTCTTTTTATTTTCTAGATACTAAATCTAATCTATCTATATCTTTCTAATAATTATAAAAAGATTAATAAAGAATTACTAGAATAGGCTACCGCTATAATAAATAATATTAAATAAGTTATATCTTATATAGATAAAGAACTAAGTCTAGGTATATTATATTATAAAGTTATATTTCTATATGAAACTAAGCTATATAAGATGAAAGAGATATAAGCTATAATAGTAGTTAATACTACAAAATAGCTTAAATAGAACATACTATAAGGACAAATAAAGAGGATAGGAGTAATAAATATAAGATAGATACTATATATATTTATCTATACTATAAATAAAATAAAGTAGTTTATTTAGTCTATATAATTATAATATGTCATCTAGTAGTCTTTTAGTCAAGTAGAGCTAGATATTCTAGGCTAGAAGGTTAGTATTCATTTCTGAGATCTTAGGAAAGAAACTTATTAGTTCTCTAGTATATTTAGTAGGTGAATTATACTGCTAGCTAATTTATTAGTTTAGAATAATTTATATTAAAGGCGTAAGATGGAGTTTAGAAAGATTTAGATCTTCCAGAACTAACTAACTATATAAAAAAAACCTCTATGAATAGAATAGATTATACTTATAATTTAATAACTAAGGTAATAAATTAAATAGAGGATTTAATATCTAAAAGTCTAGAGGTTCGGATTTATATTAATATAGATATTATCTATAGTATTAAGGTTGATAAATATATAAAGCTTAGTATAGATAGGATATATATCTATAAGAGGGCCTAAAAGATAGATAGATAAGCTTTAGATCTAGTATAATCTAGTAGTAGCCTAGATAAATAGATAATTATTATAAATAATAGCTATTAATATAAATGTTGGAAATGGTAGTTAGGTTTTCTTTGGAAGTGGTGTTTCCCGATGGAAAGGGTCTTCGGCAGAAAACAGGTGGAAAGGTCTAATGCACACACACAACAAAGAGGTATACAAAAGATAGGATTGAAGAGAGACGGTTCATGAGAAGGCACGTAGTCAGCTTGATTGACAAAGAAGAAGGGTTATGTCAAGTATGCTCGAGAGCAGTTCTCATGTCATGAAGAGATGTCAAACTTGATTCAATTTAGTTAGAAAACATGGTGATACTTATATCGCGGGGTACACGGCAGAATGACAAATAAAATAGAAGGAACATCCTTGGAGTGTTGAGTAGTCTCCTGCCTAGGTAGGCCATTGCATGTAAGTGTATGCAATTGTATGTAAGATCGTTGAGGATCAATCTGATCGATCTCGTCGTCCGACGAGGAGGTCAAGTCATCCAATGAGGGGTAAGAAAAGTGGGTCCTTGGTCGCATCTCGACCGCACAAAGGGAAAGCCCCGCATTTGCCATTCAGATGCATTTCAATTCAGCATGCATCTACCATACATGCTGACAATAAATATAGTATTAAACTAATAGATATAATAGCGACGTTATAATCTAGTAATAGTATATATAGCTTTTAGTTATATTTTAATTAAAGGCAATCAATCCTATCTTATCTATCTTTCTTATGTATATTATTTTATCGATTTCTACTATTATATATTTAGACTATATATACTTCTACCCTAGATTTATAGGATTTATAGCTAAATTAATATTTAAAAATCCCTCCTTAGTAAGTAAATTAGTTATGTAAGCTTATTAGTTTAAAAAGATATAATATAATAATTTTTAAAAATCGTCGTAACCTAGAAATCTCTTAAATGGTAGTATCTTTAATTATCTCTTTTCGCTTATTCCTTTCTAAATTTATTAGACCTTAATTTTATCTCTTACTATTAGGACGTCGTCTATATAAACTAGTATGAAGGTCATATAATCTAAATTAATAAAGATATATAGTTTTATTAGTATAGGATATAATCTAAGGTCCCTTAAATTATTAGAAAATACTTTATACTAAAGGTATTCTACTTAATAAAGGCTATAAAGTACTTAATTTAATAAGTAAATATATTCTATATTACTTAGATCTTAGTATTTATAGCTAGTTATTTCTTTTATAAAGATAATACGATTATTAAGTATTATATTAAGATGTATTCCTATAATATCTTATTATTAAATCCTAAATTAATAAACTATAGCTATTAATATATAATTTAGCTATTATGTTAGATACTACTAATATATAATATTTATCTAGTTACAAATTAACTCTTAGTATTTAGTAGTTCCTATAAACTATTTAGTATATACGAAGTTTAAGGATAAACCCTTTATCATCTTTTTTTAGGTTATATAGCTATCTTCCTAAGAGGACTCTAGTACTCGCTAGAAGTATAGGATAAGGACTAATATATTAATAGCTTAAACTTTATTCAATTAAGTTTCTTTAACTAGATACTAATAGTCTATATATTCTATTTATATTACTTCTATATAGATAATTAGGACTTTTACTATAGCTAATTAGATTTATTCTATTACAATATATCTATCTAAATAGAACTATATCCCTATCTTCTTTATTATTAATTAATCCTATAAAAATAGTAGTATTATTATCTCTTATTGATATCTTCCCTTTTAGTATATACTTTTTATTCCTTTATCTAATTAACGCACTAGACTAGCTCGTAATAAATATTATAATAGTATATAAGATATTATTCTTAATCTTAAGGGTCTTCTATAAGTTAGTATATTTAGTAGTTTATTAATTTATATACCTTCTTTAAATATAGATATTTAATCTTTAGATAAAGTTTCTTTGAAAATATCCTATATTAATATTAATATATTAAATATAATTAGGTTTATTAATAGTATTTCTCTTATTACTATAAATAGTAGTATTTTTCTAATTAATCTACTTAATTCTATTAATTATTATTTATTTAATTATTAGGAGGTAGTTTAATTAGATATATTAGGTATTAATAAAATTAGTAATTATTATTCTTCTAGTAAAAATCTCCTAACTAAAGAAATTAGTATATTAAGATTATAATTAATCCTAAAAGGTTTTCTTCTATATACGTTCTATAGTAGTCCTTATATTATATTTAGATTAAAAGATATAGATTTTAGTTATTTATATTCTTTAATATCTTATAAGGATTAACTAAGTAGTTTAAAAGAGAGATTTATAATTTTTTTAGTTTTTATTAAATTCGCGAATTTAATATTCTTCTAAAAGTTATTATATAGTCTCTCTTCGCTATATCTTTTATAAATCTATAAAGCTTCTTAATTAAATTAGTACTATTTGCTAAATACTTTTAAATATATTAGCTTCTATTAGATTAGATTATAACTAGATTTTAGAAGGCTATTTTTTCTTAGTTAAGTTAGTAATTATTATATAGTTAGTAATAATTTAATTAATAGTAGATATGCTTATTATTATAAAATCGTTTATTAGTAAATTTTATACTAGATTAGTTAATCTAACTATCTTATTCTTTATTTAAGTAATTTAGACTATCTAGTCCTTTTAATTAGTTATTCTTAATAAGATCGTTAGCGAGTTACTTTATTATTATCTTAAATTTATACTTTCTTTAATTTTAGTAATAAGGGATTTAATATTAACCCTATTAATAATATCTTTTCTTCTTAGATAATTAATTATTATATTAATCTTTTTCTATATTTTTACTATTATCCTTTATAATCTCTTCTTTTTCTTTAAATCCTAGTAATTCTTTTATAGGTTAAAGCTCTTTTTAAAATATAATATCTTATTTAATTACTACTTTTCTTTTAGAAGAACTATATATATAGTAAATATAGCTACTATCTTCTTTATAACGAACTAAGTAGCTTATATATATATAAGCCTTAGAGTACTATACTTATAGATAGCTAAATCCGATTAGTTTAGTATCTTAGTTATAGAGCTCTATTTTATTACTTTATTAGTAATTCTATTTCTTAAGATCGTTAAATTTAGGTTAAGATATATATTGATATAATTATCGCTTCGGGCTAAAGATATACTAATACTTATAGTCTTATAAGTATAAGGGTTCTTACTAATTATATAATTATATATCTAGAAGCTTTTAAAACTCTATTATATTTATATATATAAGAAGGGCTTATAATAAAAGGTATTCCTTTTAATTTAATCTAATATTTAAATTTAAGTAACCCTCTATTACTATTAGTTTAGACTCTAATTAGCTAGTATTATATAATATTTTTAATAAGTATTATCTAATAGATTAATATAACGTATTTCCTAGCCGATCCGGTCACCCGGCCGATCTAGTTACCTAACCTATTAGAGGTTTTTAAAATCGATTAATTTAACTAACACTAATTATTAACTAGATATAGCTATTTTTGTATATATTAATCTTATAGCTAATCTCCCTACACCTACTACACCTAGGCGGGGCCCTAGTAGGTGATTAAATTACCTAATTAGGTATTTCGCCCTATCTATACGATCCTACCCTATTAGCTTCTGCTAGCTAATTTAGCTACTTAACTAGCTATAGATATTCTTTAATAGATAGGCCCTCTTTATAGGGTATCTACCTAGTTAATCGCTAGCGTTTCTTAACGATCCTCGTATTTACTATATATAGATTAGAGACCTCCTACACTAGTAATACGGTGTAATAAAGTACTTCGCTATAGCCCTTAATAATCCGATTTAATATAGCTTCCACTAGGCTAGGAGGGCTATTTAACCGCCGATTTAGTAGATTTTTAAGTATTAAAGATTACTTATTAAGCTAAATAATAGTTCGAGGCGTTTTTAGTATAAATTAGCTAGAACTAGTACTTAGCCGGCTACCTAGTAATATTAGCGTTCGTAGAGAGATATTTAGCTCTAAAAGGACCCTTTCTATATCGATTAGCACTAAACTAGTAGCTATTTTAAATAATTAATAGCTTTTAGAAGGCCTTTAGCCGCGCGTATTAGTAGTCTATTAAGAAATCGATTTTATCGATATAGTTATATCCTTAATAGATAAGATCGCTTACGAAGCGACCGTACGCCCTTTTAATCACTATAAAATAGCTAATATATAGTAGCTATAATAGATACGACGTATATAGAGGTATATAAAG
This sequence comes from Penicillium brasilianum, assembly GCA_001048715.1. Lineage (NCBI taxonomy): Eukaryota > Fungi > Ascomycota > Eurotiomycetes > Eurotiales > Aspergillaceae > Penicillium > Penicillium brasilianum. The sequence goes on along the minus strand of CDHK01000001.1, from coordinate 3,013,040 downwards.
AGGTATAATATCGTTTTCTACGTAGATTCGGTCGAATTAAGGTATAAAATAGCTACTATAACTATTAAGGATTAGTAGCCGAAATCGGCCGCGTATACGCGAATTTATTAATAGGATAAAGAGCTTTTAGAGCTAACGTAGGATAATCTTATCGGTAGTCTAGCTATTCGTAGAGACCTCGATTCGCTAATCTTTTAGTAGGTTATTAAACTAACTAACGATAGTAACCTTAGCTTTAAAAATTATATATAGCAGAAGCGAATAGCTATCTATATAAATTACTGTAATCGTAGTAACCTATTCGCTATTTCCTAATTATAAAAGACGTAGCCGACCGTAGATTTCTACCCGCGTAATAACCTTCTACGTAGAAATAAGGCCTATTATAAATCCTATCTTATCGAAGTTATAGATAACCTCTAGTTAGATCCTATTCTTATTAATTATACGTTATACGGTCGCGAACTAGGCTCGTAGGGCTTTCGGATCTTCGTTTAATACGCGCTTATAGTTATATTTCCTTAAGTATCGCGAGCGAAGCTCTTCGCGCCGTTTAATAAAGGCTATTAGCTAGTTATTATTAAGATTAAATAAAATAAGAATCTAAGATAATAATAGAGTAATTTATTAATAATCCTATTAAGAATAACTAATTAAATAGACTAGATAGTCTAAATTACTAATCTAAAGAATAAGATAGTTAGATTACTTAATCTAATATAAAATTAACTAATAATTAATTTTATGGTAATAAATATATTTACTATTAATTAATTTATAATTAACTATATAATAATTTTTAACTTAAATAAGATAAAATAGCCTTATAAAAATCTAATTATAATTTAATCTAATATAGATTAATATATATTTAAAGATATCTAAGAAATAATATTAATTAATCTAATTATATTTAATATATTAATACTAATATATAGTATTTTTAAAGAAAATTTATCTAAGGATCTAATATCTATATTTAAGGAAGATATATTAATTAAAGAACTACTAAATATACTAACTTATAGAAGATCTTTAAGATCAAGTATAATACCTAATATACTATTATAATATTTATTAAAGGATTTATTAAAAATATTAAGAAATATATATAGAAAGCCTAGAAAGGCGATACTAAGAGAATAAATAAAGTACTTAGAGCCCTTACTAAGATCTACTAAAGACTTAATAGTCTTAAGAAGACTATCTCTTTATCAATCATTATCTAATTATTTAATCTAGCCTCTTTCTAGCGAACTCTATATTTAATTATATAGTAGAAGGCCTTTAGTATACCTTTATCTATATCTAATCAGTCTAATAGAACTAGGTGTTAGCATATAAATAAGCTAGTGATATTCGGAGATCCTAGCAGAGACCTTCTATGACTAGGAAAGCTGAAGATGCCGCCTATAGTGCATTTTTGGCCGACCTAGATGGTTAGATGATCTAAATTTTCCGTCACTAGGTTATTAGATATTAGTAAGATTAAATTATAAGAGGAGTAATAGGTTATTATTAAGATCGCTAACTAGGAGACCTAGGAATAATTCCGCTAAAAGATATAATAGAAAGGGATATTATATAGTAGATTTATAAAAGGATAGTAGTGTAGTCATAGGAGTTATAAAAGGAGTATCTATTATATATTTTATAAGGAAATAGGTCTAAATAAGTGATAAGCCGGTCGTGGCCGGTAGTAATCGGGTGCCTAAGGCACCCATATAGCGTAATTAGGTCTATTCGGGACCTATAGGATTATATCCTCCCCTACCTAGCCGAAGATCGCCCCGATTTCTAACTAGCGGAGCTAACTAGCTATAGATATATATATTTATCTAGTAGGGTCGCGTCCGTAGGTTAGTTAGGTCATAAATAGTCGGGAGGGAGAGAAAGGATTAATTAATTACGCTAAGGGGGTTTTAAACCTATATATGCGCGGCTTTTAGCCCGATTAGGATAGTTTATATAGGAAGTTCCGAATAACCTTAGTAAAGTCCTAAAGCGGAAACTTCTTTTAGGCCCTTTAGGCTCCTATTAAATATAAAAGTAACCTCCTAGCCGCCCTTCTTCTCTCCTTCGTATCTCCTTATTACTTATTACTAGACCCCTTTATTAGGCTCCGGCGCTTTTCTATCTCTTTTCGCTCGCGATAGCCTACTACTACTCGTAAGAACCCCGATTCTATCTTCCCTTAGCCTATAGGTAAGTATTCCCGCGTTTTTTTAGATAAAATTAGTTAAGATTTAATAGGTTAACCGTACTAACGCTTCTTAGTAGCCGATAACGAGCTTTTTGTCCCTTTATCCGCTAATATAGACTAAAACGTCCGTAGTTTCGCGTAGGCGTCCCTCTTTAGCCCTTTTACTCCCTCTAGCTCTAGTAAAGTTAATCTAGATATCTCCGGTAACCCCTTACTAAACTAGTTTATTACTAAGAAGGACTATAAGCTAGCTACTCTTTCCTCGCGGATTAACGTAGACTAAAGTAGGTAGAAGGCTAAGGATTATAAAGCCCTTAGTTAACTATAAGCTACTTAGATATAGTATATCGGTCTTACTACTCCCGATAGCGAGGTATATATACCCTATAGTAAGGGTTTCGGCCCTTTTATAAGCTATTATATCTTAGTAGTAGACGGGGAGCCTTAATTCTAGGGTACCTACGCTAATTATTATTTTAATATAGATAGTAAAGGCTATTCCTTCCGTAAGTTCTACCTATTTAGTCCCTTCTAGACGTATCTACTAACTATCTTATAGGGTCTAATACCGAGTTACTACCTAAATAGGTCCGTTCGGTGCTAAAGTTCTAAAATCCTAGCTATCTATTTCTATATAAGCCCTCTAAGGCCGTTAATCCCTATTTAGGTAAGCGCCGAGCTATTAGTACTTCCCTAAGCTCTCTTACTACTACCGCTTCTAACCGCTTATCTAAGCGTACCCGGTTAGCTAAGAAAAATACCGAGGAGGAGGAGAAGAAGAAGAAGGAGGAAGCCGTCGGCCTTACTAATATCCTAATTCCTAACGCCGATACTCCCGTTAGTCCCTACGCTAATAACTAGTATACTTCGCCTCTAGACGATAAGCGATTTAGTAAGAAGAAGACCGACTAGGACCTCGTACGTAAGGCTCTTTAGGTCCTACTAGAGACTACCGCTTATACTATAGCCGATTATTAGTCGCTCTATACGTACGCCTAGGATAATAGTAAGCTACTAGAGAAGGAGGAGGAAGAGGATAAGGATAACCCCTTCTACGATAAGTACTAGTAGATCTTATACGTTTCCTCCTATTTATAGGTATAAGGCCCTAGTAGAAGCTTAATTTACTTATTCCCTTCTACTATATAGAATAAATTACTTTTTAGATTACTTCTTTCCTAATAGCTTACTTCGTAGACTTCCTTATAGTCTATAGGCTTCCTAAGGGGACTATAATAGCTAATAGCCTATTAAATAGTATATTTTTATAGGTATTAGCGTCCTAAGGCCTATTTATACTCTATTAAAGAACGTCTTCTTTAGCTAGATCTTATTACTCTTAACTAAGATCCTCCTAAGAGCTTTCGGACTAGCTTACTACCGAATCCCCTATACTCTTATTAGCGGTTATATCCTTTTACCTTCCCCTAGCCTAATTCTTCGCGAATCTCTTAGTAATAATATAATTAGCGATCGTATCCTCCCCTACTAGCTCGTAGCGTATACCGTTACGCCTAAAGTCGGCCTATTCTTCTTAAGTAAATATAGATAACTCCGAGTAATTAGGGATATTAGCCTTATCCTCGAGGACCTTTCGGACCTCTTTAGGTCTTCGGAGGCGAAGCCCTACCCGCCGAAGGGTAGCTTTCGCGGCTAAAGACGTCTATAGCTCTATTAGATTAGCGACCTTCGCTTCTAATAGCCGGGACCTATTAATAAGACTCCTAAGTACGCGGCTAGACGGCTCCTCGAGAGTATATATACTAAGTAGATAGAATAATAGGACCCGATAGGGCCTAAACTACTTACTCTCGAACTTTTTCCTATTTTTATTACGAATTAATACCTAATCTCCCTCTACGAAGCTTAACTTCGTGATTTTACTATTATAAACGCGCTTCGTATAGATCGCCCTCGCGAGTAGGAGCTTATTCGCTTTTATATAAGCGTTAGCGATATTTATAAGCTTCTCGATCCTTTCCCTAAACGGAAGGGTTTTCGCGGATAGATTATCTCTAGGGAGGCGGCGTAATTAGATTCTATATATAAGGTAAAACGGACTATAGCCCGTAATAGCGTACTTATAAAGCCGCGCGGCTATAAGTACTTACGTAAGATATAAGTCCTACGCCCGAGTAAGCTTATCTATAAGGTATTTCGTAAGTATTCAGCCTAATAGTCTATTTAAATTCTCTACCTTCCCATTCGTATAGGGGTAGTAGGATATAGTCGTATAGTATTTAGTCTTTATAAGGTCTAGATAGAAGCGAACGGCCTTAATAAGAAGGTTCGGGCTATTATTAGATAGTAATTCTATTAGAGCCCTATAATTAGTAAAGATCTAGTTATATAGGAAATAGCCTAGCTCTTCCTTAATAGCTTCTTAGAGAGCTTTCGTAACTAGCTACCTAGTAATATAATTAATTATAGTAACTATCTATTTATTATTATTAGGAGTCTTAGGTAATAGTCCGATTAGGTTAATTCCCTACTACTAGAAAGGGCGGATACTAGCTATAACTATATATTAGGCCGGTTCCCTCTTAAGGTTCGTCCGAGATCCTTATAAGACCTAATAGTTTAGGTACGATCGTACGTAATCCTCTACGTCTTACTATATCTATAGTTACTACGCTCGCGGACGGAGTATATCTATAAGGCCTAGATAGCCTAGGTAACTAAATTCCTTATATAGGCGGTTTACGAGGTCTCTACGGAAGATCGGCTCTAAATATAGGGTATAAAGTCTATCTTCGTAGGCGAAGATAAGCGTCCGCTCTCCTAAGTAGGCGCTATCTTCTTAAATACTTAGGTTCGGTATAAATCGCGTAATAGCTTTTACTATAAGAGGGTCCTCCGGTAGTTCTTTCGACTCTAGGAACTAGCGGGTTATAGATAACTATATATCTTCGGGGACTTTTATAACTATATAGGCCTCGGCTTAAGTAAGCGCGAGCGAAAGGTCCTATATCGATTAGGATTTCGATATATTTATAGGCCTATCCTTTATAAAATCGGGCCTATAGCTTAATATATCGGGGACTACTACGTCTAATCCCTTCCGATACTAAATATATAGGTTATATTCCTAAAACTCTACTATCTAATAAGCTAATCGCTTATTATAGATCTTAGTAGAGGTTAGGTACTATAGACTTATATAATCGGTAACGACTATTATCTATATACTATTCTTAATATAGCGGTCCTATAGTTATAAAGCTTCCTTAATAGCTAGGAGCTCCTTCTCCTAGATAGGGTAGTTTAATTTAGGTCCCGTAAGCTTTTAACTATTATAGGCGATAGGGTATAACTTTCTATCCTACTCTAATTAGGAGCGGATAGAAAGTTATACCCTATCGCCTATTCTAATATATCTATCTTAATTATAAAGGGTTTTAATAGATCCGGCTACGCTATTACTAAGGCCGCTATAAGCCTTTACTTAAGAGTTAAAAATATACTCTTATATACCGTTATCTACCTAATAGGGTAGAACTTCTTTATACGAAGTTCCTTATTAGTCTCTTTAAATAGTTTATATAATAGGGCGTAGATTTAGGCGAAACTATAGATAAACCGCCGATAGTAAGTAGTAAGACTAATAAACTATCGTAATTCGTAAACGTTCCGCGGTTTCGGCTATATTTAGATAACTTTAACCTTCGCTAGTAATAGCCGAATATACCTATTCCTAATAATATAACTATAGAACTCTAATTCACTCGCGGTAATAACGTATTTACCTAGTTAAGTAATTAATTAGTTTCGTTAGAGTATCGATAGTACCTATTCTAGGTATTTATAGTAGTCCTCTATAGAATCGGAGTAAATAAGGATATCGTCGAGGTAAACTACTATAAATCTTCCTAAGTAAGGCTATAAAGTCTTATTTATAACCGTTTAGAAGGTTACGGGTATATTATAAAGGCCGAAGGGTATCGCGAGTTATTTATATTTACCCTAAATTATATTAAATACGGTCTTCTTAATTAAGTTTTAGTCTATACGGATCTACTAGTACCCGGAGGTAAAGTTAATCTTTATTAGGACCTTCGTATATCCGATCCGGTCTAATAGCTCCTAGATTCGTAAGAGCGGGTATCTATTCTTAACTATAAGCTCGTTTAAGGTCCGATAGTTAATATATATTTACTATACCCCGTTCGCTTTCTTTACGAAGATAACTAGAAATCCCTAGGCGCTCGTAGATAGTCGAATAAGGCCCTTCTTTAGAAGTATCTCGACTTATTCTATTTACTCCCGGAGTTTCTTATCTAATATTAGGTACGAATTAATATTAATAGGGGCCGTACTACCTATATCGATCTTATAAGCGAATATATATTCGGGTAGTAATACTTCTAGTAATAAATCCTTAAAGATATAGGGGAATCGCTCGAGGATCCGACGGATCTTCTAATCCTTATAGTCCGGTAATACGCCTTTACTCCCTTCCTTAGTCTCTCGTAGGATAAAGAGGGCTCCTTCGGTTCCTCTTTTTCGTATTACCCTATTAACCTACCGTACGCTTATTAGGTTAAGGCCTCCCTAGATCCTATCGTATCCGGAAGTCCTAGGTAGAGGTTTAATTCGGTATATCCTAGAATAATCGCGTAGCTTTATAACTAACGTAATCTAATCGATCCGAGAGTTATATAACCTAAGGAAGTCTCGGCCGAGTATAAACTTATAGTCTAGAAGCTCTAGAACCTATATATTTATATACCCTCTCTAGGAACTAAGGATAATTAGGATATAAACGGACGCGCTTATAAGTAACTATCCCCCGTCTAGTATTCTTATATATAAAGGTTCGATATAGCGCCTTATTATATCCCCGCTAAACTACTTAATAACTACTAGGGATATAAAGGTATAGGATACTTTATAATCTAGAAGAGTATAGGTAGAGACGCTCTTTCCTAGGAGCCCTAGGATAGCTCTATAAAATAGGAGGGAGTCTCCTATTTCGTTTAGGGAGGTATCCTTTTAGATATATTCGTTTCCTTCTAGGTCTAGCCGATCCTCGACCGGTAACTTATAGACTTTCGAAGCTTCTTAGAGGTAATTAACGAGCGCTTCGATATTATTTAGTCCCTTCTATTTCCCGACGGCTTTAGTTACTCCTAATTAGGTTTCCTCTCTTTCCTTAGTATAGGATAGTCTTATTTAACGTATCCTCTCTTTCCGTAGTTAAAGCACTTAATTCCCTTACTAGGCGCCTATTTAGCCGGTATCGTAGATAGATCTATTATATCGCCGCTATCTATAGCCTATCGGGTATAGTAGTTTATAAGAGTCGCGCCTTCTTTATAGCTCTTAAAACGGTTAATAATCTTATAGAGGTTTATAGGCGGGTTCTATTCCTTAGCCTATCGGCGCTAGAGATATATTTAGGTACTATCTTATAGGAATTTAATAAAGATTAGGTCCGGAATCGCCTATTTATATTCGATTACGGCCTACCGAAGCTAGGTCGTATACTCTATAAAGGGCTATTTCGGGCCCTATCGGAGCGTTTTAAACTAATTCTATCTCTTTATAGCGCTTAGGTATTCCGAGAACTCGTAATTAATCTAATCCTTATAGCCCTACTATATAGTTATTACCGTCTTATAGCTATTTATAGCCTAATATTTATAGCTATACTAGCCTTTTAAGGCCGCTCCGGTTAGGGCGCTACTAGCGTATATAACCTTCTCTTATTCGGTTAACTTAGTAAAGAAGAATTCGGCTACTCTCTAGAAGTAATACTTATAATTATAGAGGTATTTATATATAGTATCTCCTTAGATTCTCCTATTATAGTCTTAAATCTTACTAATCGTCTTTAGTAAGGCCTATTTCTTATCCGACTCAGTCCTACTATTCGCGGCTAGAGTCGATTTAGTTATAGCTAGCGCTATAGTAGCCCTCGCGTTTACCTCCGTGATTTAGAGAAGTCGTACGGTCTCTCGAATAAGACGGACGGTCGCTTCCTTATCCTACGCGCTTTACTAGAGATATAGATACTACTAGCCTATATCGTATAGTAATAGGAGTAGCGCTATAGTCGTTAGTGAGTCCGGTAAGTTAGAGGCGTAAGGGTTCGGGTCCTATTAGTCGGGATCTCGAGCGTTTAGATCCTACGGCTTAGGGGTATAACCTTAGTAGGTCCGCTTATTAGTTAATATATACGGAAATTAGTCTATTTTATCGAGGAAAGTTCGGTTTTTAATATAATATTATTTACTAGTAAGATTAAGAAGTAGTCTATATAGTCGATTACTTCTTAGGTTTTTACTTCCTACTCGATTTCGGCCCTAACTAATAGCCGTATATAAGCGGAAGGATACTCTATAAGAGGGATTAGTCGCGATTAGCTCGCTTAGGTCCTTTTAGAGAGAAACCCGTACTATAGTGAGTTTTTAGGGTTACTATAATATTACTCGTAGCCTTCTCCCTTTATTTTAGACACGTTTACTCGCGATAAGGCCTCTTTAGCCGTATAATCCCCTCTATTAACCGAGAGTTTTAGATCTTCTTAGAAAGAGAGCTCTTATATCTATTTAAGAGTAACCTCCCCCGGACGGCCGCGGAGGGTCGTCCGTTTTTAAGGGTTTACTACTATATATAGTTACGGGAGTTATAAAAGGAGTATCTATTATATATTTTATAAGGAAATAGGTCTAAATAAGTGATAAGCTAGTTATGGCCGGTAGTAATCGGGTGCCTAAGGCACCCGTATAACGTAATTAGGTCTATTCGGGACCTATAGGATCATAGTAGCTATTATCTTATAGGCCCTATTATTAATATTAGTAATAAAAAATATAGCTACTATTAGGAAACTACTATTTATTACTTATATAATAGCTTTAGTTAAGGTACTTTATATATATATATATCTAGCTAGATAGAGGTCTTTATTCCTAAAGTAACTATATAGATATATTAGATCCTAGTGTATCGGTGGCTGATCCACATAGGACGAAAGGGGACTAGGTAGTAGCTTCCTCTTAGTCATAGGATCCTACTATCTAGGAAGGGAAAGAAGGTCCTAAGAATAATAAAGTTAATTAGACTGCTAGCTAAATAGTGGTGTAAACGAGCGTTTAAATATACGAGTTATAGTGATTTAGGTAGTAAGGGAATTAGGTAAAGATCTTAATAATCTAATAGATCTTAATATAGAATAGAAATATATAGAAAGGATGTTAAGATCCTTAGTTAAATAACTAATTAGGCTATAGTTAGTTTCTCTATTAAAGAGGGGTATATAGAGGGGTTTTTCTACGGGTAAAATTAATCGGAAGGAGCTCGTTATCTAATAAGGGGTAAGGAAAAGCGGGTCCGTCGTATCTTAATAAAGTATATATATATATATATATAAGTATATATATCTATATACCTATATAGGCTAATATACCCCCTTAGGTCTTTAGATTAGAGGTCTAATAAGCTAGAGATAAGAGTAACTATATAAGATTGTGTAGTAAGTACTCTATACCTATCTATATTATAAAGATCTTATATTTCTAGCGGCTAAGTAGCTTAGTTAGGCTATTAGCGGGTAGGTCAGACGAATTTAACTATTTAATATATAGCCGTTTAGCCTAAACTTCCTAGCGGATCTATAACTAATAGATATCTATATAGCGAAGCTTGGTCTAAAAGATAGATATCTCTTTAGTTAGAAGGTTGATCGTCTACTTATTATTATAATATATTATATCCTAATAGCTACGGTCGAATCGGATAAATTTAAATAGGCGTCTTATCTAATAGGATTCCTTAGCCGCGTAGCTAAGCGCTAGTAATTTAGCTTTAGTAGTTAACGTAGTGATAGTCTTCTATTTTCTAGCCTTCTAATCGATAGGGCTACTAGATAAGTAAAAGAGAAAGCCCTTAGAGCTCTTCCGGTAAGAATTACTAGTAAAACTAACGTCTAAGTAAGTAATATAGGTAGTTATCTCTTTCTACCTATTAAAATAGATTACTAGGTCTTTCGTCCTATAGAGATATAAGATTAGGTAGTTAACGGCCTCGAGATAGCGGTTAGTATAGCGTATAAGTAAACGAGTAAGTAATTAGTTAGTAAAGGCGGTTTCTAGCCTAGTCTAAATTACTAAGTAAAGCGTTAAACTATACTTCTACTAGTATAGGTTAACTAACCTAGGATTCGGAGGGTCTTTAGTAGGTATAGATCGGAGGATAGTAGAAAGGTTGGATAATAAAGGGGTCGCTAGCGGCTACCTAGCTAGAAGATTGAACTTATTAGTAATCTTCTCTATATAGATAACTTAGCTAAGCTAGGTCCTTCGAGATAGTAATATATTATTCGAATTCCGACGAATTAGCTAAGTTTACTAATATACTTTATTTTAAACTTCTTCTCGAGAGATTACCGAATATAGTTAGTATATAGGGTAGGATCCTCTAGGTAAGAGCGGAGGCTAATAGTAGAAAGGACCTTTCTAATATCCTCTTCCTACTTCTTACCGGAGATCCTTAGGCTATATATTATATACTTTAATCTTATGAGCAAGTAGTCAGCGTATAGGAAGCTTAGGTAATTAGTCAGACCTAGTATATAGCTATATAGTATAGCTATATAGTGTAATGAAGTTTAGATGGTATATATTTAGGCCTCTACACGGGACCGGAAAGACCGCACCTAAGACCACATTAGACCGCACCGCGCGGTCTTTGGTCCTAGACCTTGAGACCGCTAGGCGGTCCTACATTTTTAGGGACCGCACCACTACAGTTTAGTGCGGTCCTACAGTCCTGCAAAGAAGTAAAACATCTTAAACCCTAAGGTATGTATAATTTATGTAGAAGTCGCTTGTATTTTTGAGTATTCTGCTTTCAAATGATATTTAATTTTATATAATTCTAAGGTAGGAGTAAAGAATAATTCTTTGTTTAGTGTCTGTTAATTTCTAACGAAAAAGCGAGGATTAATTAATTACCTTATGAATAGCTTTTGTGGTTCTTATTTCTATTAAAGATATACAAAATTCTCATCCTGTCTTAAGCGCTTTAGAACACGCCTAGATAAACGCCTCTAAGTAGTCCTCCCTTCTTCTAAGTGGCTATTATTAGGTAGGGGAACCTCATCATCATCGTTAAGTTTAAATAGCTAATCCGAGGTAGCCCTTCTCTTTCTAAGCGCTCGCGTACTAGGAAGTTAGATAGTTTCGGCAGAATCTTTAGTAGTGGATAGGTCTTCCTCGTTATCACTAATTAGATCAAATTATTCCTCTTTCTTCTAGGCGTCCTTCTGCTCTTTCTTTACTTACTTCTCTTACGTAGAAAGATACTTATTAACTAGGGTAAGCTACTCGGACTCTACGTCGAATTTTATTATATACATAAATAATATTAATTCCTTAATTATCTACGGTTTTAGTGAGCCCCGGCGATAATGGTAGATATCACGCGTAGAGTTAAATAACCGCTTAACGCCAGAATCACTAGCTAGTGTTGTAAGGACGTCTTAGGTAAGGCTTACTAGAATAGGATATTTATTTTAGTGTTCTTTCCAGAAAACGAGAGGGGTTACTTCGATAGTACCTAGTGAGGTTAGTATAAGAGAAGGAGTATATAAGAAGAGGTATATAGATTAACTTACTACTTCTAAGATACCGTGTAATCTTATCTAGAGCCGTCACGTTTAACTAAAGAGATATAGTAGGTCTTAGAAGGATATTATTATCAGAGATATCTTAACTTATAGGCTAGAGAGTTAATGTAGACTATGCCTCTTCGTAGCGCTGCCGGTAAGGCTGAATGTAAGCCTCTAGCGACTACTTATAGCGAGGCCCCTAGTGAGGTTCCTATTTAGATATTATAAAGAACTCTAGTTTATTCCGTGGTGCTAGGATGGTCGTAATTACATAGAGATCACTAGGAATATTATTAGTCTTTCTATAATACTCTGTAAGCTTATCGCGCGTACGGTTAAGCGCGGACTTCATTACTCTCTTCTAACTAACCTTCTTTCGCGCTAGCTACACTTTCGCCTTATTAATATATATAAATAGGGCGTTATAGATACTAAAGACGTTATGGATAGTTACGTCTATAGTTACCGAAAGAGATAAAGTGAATTTAAAGAAGGGATAAGTAATTAATAGAAGATAGTTAACTTATCGCTATTTATCTCTATCTATCTTTATATTAGCGAGGTTAAATTAGACATAGAAGTTATTAAAGGTAGACTATAATCGCCGGGTACGCCTAAGTATAAGGAACGTAGAATTCTATCGTGTCCGAACATCTTATATAGGCATAAGCTTAGGCTCTTTCGTCTAAAGCCTTATAAAGCTCTCGCGGCGCTAGGGACTTTTATTGATGTAGACTACTACCTTCCGAACCTAGAATATAGTGCGAATTAGTAAAGAAAGAGAGATAATAATAAGAGATTAGAGAGAGTTAGACCTTATTTAGAGTATTCACGATCTTTCTATTCTCTTACCGAGCTATATACCCTTTCTCGGTCTATTTAATCTCTTCCCTCTCGTTTCCTAGGTTCGCGTCTATCTAACTAAGAAGCTCCTTTAAACTAAGCTATATAATATATACGATATATAGTATACGAATAACCGGTATACTACTAGGTAGCTATAGGGATTCGACGACCTCTTAAAGGCTACCGAGTAATGTTCCGTTATTAGATACGTTATTAGTAGTAATAGTTAACACCCTCTTAGTAATCCGATGCTTCTTAAGAAGGTTAAGTAGGATAGTGCTTAGATAGGCCCCTGTATATAAGCTATATAGAGGTTTAAAGCTAAGTAAGAGCTCTCGGTAATTCTACTCTTAGTTAATAAAATAGCCCGTTATTACTATAAAAGCTTAGCGAAATAATAAGGTCTAGTAATCTAATATAATAGAGAGCTTAGCACTATTAGGAAGCTTCTATAGAAGAGTATACTAGCGTTCTTCTACGATCTCTTAAAGATAACGGCGGACTATAGTTATAGTTAGGATTTCGGGGAAGTAGGGAGTAAGCCGGGCTATCTTAAGAAGGGCGCGAAATTCAGGATACTTAATAAGCTAGAAGGGTAGCCGCGAGGTAGTAATAAAGGTAATTAACCTTTCTATCTAAGCTTACGGCGTAAATAAT
>CDHK01000001.1:2977456-2995543 GCA_001048715.1 Penicillium brasilianum | reverse complement strand
ATAGTAACTACCGATTTAACGATTACCTATACGTTAACCTATAGGCTAGGCCACCTAACTAGCAATCTGATAAAGTAGTAGAAGACCGTTTTAAAGAGGCCTATAGGAATTAGAAGTTTAGAACTACCTATAAGCGCGCGATTACTAAGCACTAACTAATAACTAATTCGACTAATTCGACTAATCTAACGGCTAAGTTAGAGGAAGATAAGACTACTAGGGTAGCGTTTAGCACGTACGTCCCTAAGTAGAAGGTCTTATCTCTTCTTTAGGCTAACCGCGTATTTAATTCGATTTATACTAACTAACCGGCTAACGATATATAGTGTTTTGACACCGGGTTAACCCTATATATCTATAATAACCTTAACCTATTAACCGACTATTAGCTATCTCCTTCCTCTATAAGAGTAGGTAATACGGAGACTATTATCCTAGGGTTTAGGAAAATAAGCTTCCGACTAACCAATAGCCTAGATAGGACCAAAATCAATCTAAAGGACGTTACCTACGCGCCTAGTTTCTATATGAACCTACTCTCTACCGAGAAAGCTACTAACGTAGGCCTATTCCTACGAGGGAAAGATTATATACTAGAGGAATCGAACGGTAAACCTATATACCGATTAAATCGAAAATCTAGCCTATACCTCATTAAATAGGATTAATTAATAGCTAATAGCATAGCCCCCGAATCTCCTATTAATATAGCTAATTAGGTCTCTAGGATTCCTACTATACCTAATCCTATCGAATTAGACCTTACTAAGGACCTTAGCTAATTAGCCCTCTTATCTTCTTATATATCTCGCTACGCGGTAGCCTCGCTAGACCTTTAGCACTAGCGGCTAGGTCATGTGAACCACGAGGTCCTATCCTATCTAGCTAACCACGTATCTAATATCTCTATCGATTTAACCGCCCTACCTAGCTATATATATAAGACCTATAAGGTTTCTAAGGCTAAATAGTAAATCTCTCGCCGACTAATCGAGTATACTAGGCCTTTCGAATCTATTTATTAGGATCTTATCTACTAACCGCCCTCTCTAGCTAGGACTAGATATCTATCCTACTACGTTAATCCTATCACGAAGTATTAGATTGGTAAGGATCTTATCGATAAGACCCTTTAACTACTTCCCTTTTTAGCTAAATCTAATTCCTCGAGACCTAATTCGACCTAAAGATTCTTACTATCTACGCCGACGGCGAGACCGCCCTACTACTAGACCTTTCTACTAAGGTTAGAGCTCGTGGTCTAAACCTAGAGCTATCTTCTCCTTACTAACCATCTCAAAATCCCTTTACCGAGCGCTATAGGGCGCTTATAACCGCGATAGCTAGGCAGATGACCTAGGGTGCTAGCCTACTAAGCTATCTTTAGAATAAGGCCTCTCTTACTACTATCTATACCTAGAATCGAATACCTCACCGGTCTCTCGATTAGAAATCTCTATCCGAAGCTCTCGCTGATTACCTTAGAGATAAAGCCCCTTATTAGCTAAAGAGACTACTAGACCTATCTAATATACGTGTGTTTAGATATAAAGCCTTCGTTAGAATTAATAATATACCGAAACTAGCTAAGATAAGCCCTCGCGCTGCTATTAGCTATCTTATTAGTTACGATATATCTAATATATAGCGAATCTAGATACCTTTAAAGAGAAGAATTATTCGTGTACGAGACGTTAAATTCGATGAAACACGTTTCTATAGCGACGAAATCCCTCCTTATCGTATTAAGATTATTAGCGATTTATCTTAATTACTACTCACCCTTAACGACCTAGCTACTATACGAATTCTTAATAAGATAGATCTACCTAAACCGGCTAATCTAGCTAACTAGGAGGATTTACTAGAGGACTAACCTAGCTAAGGGGGTGTGGGTAGTAATTCTATTAACTAATTAGACGATCTTAATTAGTTTGCTCCTAACGACTAAATCCCTAACGACTAAATCCTTAGAGACCTACCGCTTATACTAGTTAAGTAGAAGGATGCCTATTAATCTAATGAGGCCCTTAACCCTAATATTAACGTCTCTAACCGCCCTCCTTTACTAGTTATTTTAATAGATAACTCTAATTTCGACTACTTAGCCTACCTACCTTCCTCTTTAGGTAAGCACGCTAGAGATNTACTAAACCTCCCTATTAGAACTTAGAAATATACTAGTACTAGTAGGTCTAGGTATTTTAAATAGTAGATTTTCTATATACGAGTATATTTCATATGTTTTCATAGTGGCTAATGCTGAAATATAGCAAATGTTTATAAAGAGACTAAAACAGTGTTAAATAACAGTAATTAAATAGGATAGATCATTAATTTATGTAGCCGAAAAGGGAAGGTCTTAGTAGAATTATACAATTGCGGTTCACCGTGGTGAAGACCGTAAGGGACCGCGGTTCACTATAGTGCGGTCTTAACCCCCGAATTCGAGACCGCAAGACCGTGCGGTCCGGTCCGCGGTCCTCGACCTAAGGACCAAGACCGCACTATACAGAGGCCTATATATATTAGTAGAGGGTAGTCAAGAAATAAATTCAGAACTAAGATTCAAAACTTTTTGGCAGAGGATCGAGGGGGTATTTATCCCTAAATTTTTAGTGGCAATAGGTAGCAATAATAATAAGTGATGATCTCACTTATAGAATCATATAGACCTATATAAAGTTATATAGTTCTATAGTTCTATAGAGATTCTATTTAAATATAGAATCTATTAATAGAATCTAATAATATAATCTATCTATTCTATTCTATATTCTATACTCCCCCTTAATCTATATAGAGCTAGTATATAGATTAATAGAAGGAAGATAGATAGATAGATAGATAGATAGCTAGTTAGCTATCTTAGTTAATTTATCAATATTAACTAGATTAGCTAGGTTAACTAGCTTTTCAAATGCCTCTCTATTAACGTTTTTAGTCAAAATATCTACTAGTTAGCTCTTCGTGTTAATATAGGTTAATTTAACCTTTCTATCTTAAATAGCCTCTCTTATATAGTTATATTAGATATCTATATATTTAGACCTTTTATAGAATTTAGGGGTTTACCCTAATCTTATAGCAGATTCGTTATTAACTAATATAGTAGGGATATCTAATAGATAGTGTTAGCCTGTGTAGGTGTGTGGGTGTATCTCCCTATGTGTGTGTGTGCTTACGTGTTACCTGACCGGCCTGGCTAGACCATTGTTTTTCCCCCGGAGAAAACCCCTCTATATACCCCTCTTCAACAGAGATACCAACCATGGCCTAATTGGCTATTGACTAAGGATCCTGACGTCCTTTCTGCATATTCCTATCCTATATTAAGATCTATTAGATTATTAGATCTCTGCCCTATTTCCTTGCTGCCTAAACCACTGTAAATCGTGTATTTAAACGCTCGTTTACACTACTATTTAGCTAGTAGTTTAATCGACTTTATTGTTCTTAAGACCTTCTTTCCCTTCCTAGATAGTAGGATCCTATGACTAAGAGGAAGCTACTACCTAGTCCCTTTTCGTCCTATGTGGATCAGCCCCAATACACTAGGATCTGTTAGTTATAAGCCCGACCGTCTTAGACTAGACTAAAGACCTTAACCTCCGACCGACGGCCTTAACTTTAACTAATTAGATCGCACGATTTACGGAGTTCTATTGGTTTGGCCCCTCTTACCGGTCGTATACCTTTAATCTTATTTACTTAACCAATTTCTTCTATCGTATTACTAATTGTTCCTATCCTATCTTACTAATTACTTCCTACCTACTATCTACTACTATGTTAGAAACTAACTAGCTAGTCTTCTAGCTAAGGACCTTAGCCGATTAGATTTAGTAGTATGTAGCGGTTAAAGACTAAGTAATCACGTAGGGTCTATAGGTCTATATAAACCCTAAAGTGGTAGTTAAATACCTTAGGTAGCTACCTTAAGAGCTAGAGTACCCTACTACTAGTTTACTCGGAGACCTTCCTAATTTAGTAGGTAACGCTCTTACACGCTATAATCTTATCCTACGCGACTATAACCGCTAACTAGACCGCTTCCGTCACTACTAGAAATTAATTAACCGTCTAAAGTAAGGGATTCGTAACTTAGTTTTAACTAATAATAAACGACTAATCCTATTATAATCCTCTCTACGTAACGTTATTAAAATATTTCGTCTAATATATACGCCTACTAATTTATCTCGTAAGCGCTAGGTTTCTAAGAACTAGTTAAATCTGCGTATATAGCCGCCGCTAAAGACTAATTACGATATATAGGTTTAGAAGTAGCTGATTTACTACACTAAAGCTAGAGAGATTAGCCTATCTAAATTCGAGGATACTAAGCGAATCATCTACGAGTTCCTTAAGGTAATTACCCTACTATTACCTAGTTTTGTTACTATTTAGATGAATCGCATCCACGAGTAAAGCGGCGTCTATTCGTTCGGCGTTTTACTAGAGTTTCCCGCCCTTATTAATCTCTATATAGAGTCTATCCGCCTAGCTCCGCTAATTCACTAGGCTAAATTTACTTATAGGACGACCTTCTAAGGCAGAAATCTAGATAGGACAGAAGCTATTACTAGCGCTAGCGGCGTTAATAGCGGCGCTAGCAGCGGCAATCCTACTAATAATAGTAGTGGTAATTAGACTAATTTTAATAGCTATAGCCGACCTACTTACCCCTATTATAGCTAGCTAAACGATAGTAACTACCGATTTAATAATTACCTATATGTTAACCTATAGGCTAGGCTACCTAACTAGTAATCTAATAAAGTAGTAGAAGACCGTTTTAAAGAGGCCTATAGGAATTAGAAGTTTAGAACTACCTATAAGCGCGCGATTACTAAGTACTAACTAACGACTAATTCGACTAATTCGACTAATCTAACGGCTAAGTTAGAGGAAGATAAGACTACTAGGGTAGCGTTTAGTACGTACGTCCCTAAGTAGAAGGTCTTATCTCTTCTTTAGGCTAACCGCGTATTTAATTCGTTTCACACTAACTAACCGGCTAATAATATATAGTGTTTTAACACTAGGTTAACCCTATATATTTATAATAACCTCGACCTATTAACCGACTATTAGCTATCTCCCTCCTCTATAAGAGTAGGTAATATAGAGACTACTATCTTAGGGTTTAGAAGGATAAGCTTCCGACCTACCGATAGCCTAGATAGGACTAAGATTAATCTTAAGGATATTACCTACGCGCCTAGTTTCTATATAAATCTACTCTCTACTAAGAAAGCTACTAGTATAGGCCTATACCTACGAGGGAGAGATTATATACTAGAGGAATCGAACGGTAAATCTATTTACCGATTAAATAAGAAATCTAGTCTATACCTTATTAAATAGGACTAATTAATAGTTAATGGTATAGCTCCCGAATCTCCTATTAATATAGCTAATTAGGTCTCTAGGATTCCTACCCTACCTAATCCTATCGAATTAGACCTTATTAAGGACCCTAGTAAATTAGCCTTTATATCTTCCTACGTACCTCGCTACGCGATAGCCTCGCTAGACCTTTAGCACTAGCGGCTAGGTTATATGAACCACGAGGTCCTATCCTATCTAGCTAACCACGTATCTAATATCTCTATCGATTTAACCGCCCTACCTAGCTATGTGTGTGAGACCTATAAGGTTTCTAAGGCTAAATAGTAAATCTCTCGCCGACTAATCGAGTACACTAGGCCTTTCGAATCTATCTATTAGGATCTTATCTACTAACCGCCCTCTCTAACTAGGACTAGATATCTATCCTACTACGTTAATCCTATCACGAAGTATCAGATTAGTGAGGATCTTATCGATAAGACCCTCTTAACCACTTCCCTTTTTGGCTAAATCTAATTCCTTAAGACCTAATTCGACCTAAAGATTCTTACTATATACGTCGACGGTAAAACCGCCCTTCTACTAGACCTTTCTGCTAAGGTTAGAGCTCGTAGTCTGAACCTAGAGCTATCTCCTCCTTACTATCTCAAAATCCCTTTGCCGAGCGCTATAGGGCGCTTATAACCGCGATAGCTAGGTAGATAACCTAGGGTGCTGGCCTACTAAGCTATCTTTGGAATAAGGCCTCTCTCACTACTATCTACATCTAGAATCGAATACCTCACCGGTCTCTCGACTAGAAATCTCCTTCCGAAGCTCTCGCTGATTACCTTAGAGATAAAGCCCCTTATTAGCTAAAGAGACTACTAGACCTATCTAATATACGTGTGTTTGGATGTAAAGCCTTCGTTAGAATTAACAATATACCGAAACTAGCTAAGATGAGCCCTCGCGCTGCTATTAGCTATCTTATTGGTTACGATACATCTAATATATAGCGAATCTGGATACCCTTAAAGAGAAGAATTATTCGTGTACGAGACGTTGAATTCGATGAAACACGTTTCTATAGCGACGAAATCCCTCCTTATCGCATTGAGATTATTGACGATTCATCTTAATTACTACTCACCCTTAACGACCTAGCTGCTACATGAATTCTTAATAAGATAGACCTGCCTAAACCGGCTAATCTAGCTAACTAGGAGGATCTGCTAGAGGATCAACCTAGCTAAGGGGGTGTAGGTAGTGATTCTGTTAACTAGTTTGCTCCTAATAACTAAATCCTTAGAGACCTACCACTCACGCTAGTTAAGTAAGAGCAGAAGGATACCTATTAATCTAATAAGGCCCTTGACCCTAATATTAACGTCCCTGACCGCCCTCCTTCACTAGTTGTTTTAATAGATAACTCTGATTTCGACTACTCAGCCTACCTATCTTCCTCTTTAGGCAAGCACGCTAGAGATGATTTATCTAATAACGACCACGATAATAAGCGCTATCGCGCCCTCGCTACTTTCTACTATACATTTTCAGCTAATCAGCTACTACTAAAACAGCTAGCTATCTTATCCTTACCGCCGGCACTATCTAATTATAGCTATCTACGAGACCACCCCTACTAACGCGAGTTTAAATAGGCTATATAGGTTAAATTTAATAAGCTTCTTAATATACACGCCTTTGAACCGATCTCTGCCGATCTAGTTAATTAAGCTTATGTAAGAGACTATAGCTATCAAATTAGCTAGAAACACTACCTAAAACACTAATTTATACCGATAAGATAGGTTTTCGACTATAAATCTAACGAATTAGGTAATCTCACGCGCTTTAAAGCTAGATTATGTGTGCGAGGCGACTAGTAATCACCTAATTTCTAAGACGCTAGGACTAGTACGCTTACCGCGAGGACCTTTCGAACGCTTATAGCCTTAATGACGAAATTTAACCTCGAGACCTTTCAGATAGATGCCGTTAACGCTTTTCTAAATAGCTAATTAGACTAGGACGTTTTCTACCGGTATCTACTAGGCCTAGGGTTAACTAGTAAGGTATTAAAATTAAAGCGTATAGTGTATGGCCTAAGGATCTCTAGTAAGAAATAGGAAGAGGATATTAGGAAGGTGCTTTCTACTATTAGCCTCCGCCCTTACCTAGAGGATCCTACCCTATATACTAATAGCTACGTTATTATAATGGTGTTTATTAACGATTTCCTAGCTATTTACTATATATCCTAAACCGACCATACTAACCGCATTCGGTAATCTCTCGAGAAGAAGTTTAAGATAAAGTATATTAGTGAACTTAGCTAATTCGTCGGTATTCGAATAATACGAGACCGACCATCCCGAAAGACCTAGCTAAGCTAGGGTGCCTATATAGAGAAGATTACTAGTAAGTTCAATCTTCTAGCTAGGAAACCGCCGACCACGCCCTTACTATCTAACCTTTCTACCGTCCTCCGCCCTACCGAGGACCCTCCGAATCCTAGGTTAGTTAACCTATACTAGCAGAAGTGTGGCTTAACGCTCTATCCGGTAATTTAGACTAGGCCAGAAACCGCCTTTGCTAACTAATTACTTACTCGCTCGCTTATACGCTGCACTAACCGCTATCTCGAGGCCGTTAACCACCTAATCTCCTACCTCTATGGGACGAAAGACCTAGCAATCTGTTTTAATAGGTAGAAAGTAATAACCGCCTATACCGCCTATTCAGACGCTAGCTTTGCTAATAACCTAGATAGAAAGAGCTCTAAAGGTTTCCTCTTCTACTTATTTAGTGGCCCTATCGATTAGAAGGCTATAAAGCAGAAGACCGTTACTACGTCGACCACTAAGGTAGAACTTCTAGCGCTTAGCCACGCGGCTAGGTAATCGTATTAGTTAAAACGCCTCTTCTCCTTTATCCGATTTGACCCTAGCTATTAAGAAGTTATATACTACGACAACAAACAGACGATTGACCTACTTACTAGAGAAAGGTCTATCTTCTAGACTAAGCTTCGCCACGTAGATATCTATTAGTTATAGATTCGCTAGGAAGTTTAGGCTAAACGGCTACGTATTAAATGGTTGAATTCGTCCGACCTACCTACTAATAGCCTAACTAAGCTACTTAGCCGCTAGAAATATGAGACCTTTATGAAGCAGATGGGTATAGAGTACTTACCACACGACCTTATATAGTTGCTCTTATCTCTAGCTCACTAGATCTTTAATCTAAAGACCTAAGGGGGTGTGTCAGCCTATATAGGTGTGTGGGTGTATCTCCCTATGTATATGTGTGCTTACGTATTGCCTAACCGGCCTAGCTAGACCATTATTTTTCCCCCGGAGAAAACCCCTCTACATACCCCTCTTCAACAGAGATACCAACCATGGCCTAATTAGCTATTGACTAAGGATCCTAACGTCCTTTCTGCACATTCCCATCCTATATTAAGATCTATTAGATTATTAGATCTCTGCCCTATTTCCTTACTGCCTAAACCACTGCAAATCGTGTATTTAAACGCTCGTTTACATTACTATTTAGCCAGTAGTTTAATCGACTTTATTGTTCTTAAGACCTTCTTTCCCTTCCTAGACAGTAGGATCCTATGACTAAGAGGAAGCTACTGCCTAGTCCCTTTTCGTCCTATATAGATCAGCCCCGATACACTAGGATCTGTCAGATAGCCTAGATCTATTTAATCGTTTAGATAGTTAAATATATTAGCTAGATAGATAGCTTCTGTCATAGCCTCTTTTATAGCTATATATTCAGCTTCGTAGCTACTTATAGTAACTAATTTCTGTAATTATGAATTCTATAAGATAGGGTTATTTAGCCCTAGGTCGCTAGATAGGCTAAATAGGTAGCTAGTAGTAGATTTTCTACTATCTAGGTCACCTACCTAATCGGCATCTAAATAGCCTTTTAGATATAGGCTATTACCTAGGTAATTATATAGTAGGCCTAGGTTTAGTCTATAGAGTAGATATCTCTATATCTTTAATAGTGTATTTATATACTTTTAACTAGGATTAGCTATAAAGCGTATACAATAATTAATAGGAAAGGTAATATCTAGTCTAGTTTTAAGACTAGTATATAATAGTGAACCTATTTCTTACTAATATAGATTAATTATCTTATTATTAGCTTAATTAGAATTCTTATAAAATCTAATTCCTAGTTCTCCTAGTAATTTCAATGGCTAATAGTTATATATATTAAACTTTTTCAGCAATTTATATATATAGTCCTTTTAATCTATATATATAGTTTTAGCTAGATAGTTTATATATATATTATTGCCTAGAATAGTGGATATATCACCTAGTTCTTCTAGCTTAATATATATATTAAACTTCTTAGCTATATCGATTATATAGTCCCTATCTTAATATATAATTAATATATTATTAATATAGACTATTAATATAGCTTTAGATAGCTTATTAATATATACTCCTTTATTATAGGGTAGTATATAGAAACCTAGTTCTTTAGCTATCTTCTTAAAGAACTAATTCTATAGCCTAGGTGATTGCTTTAGGCTATATAGTACCTTCTTTAGATAGTAGCACTTATCTATATAGATAGGGCTAGTATATAGACCCTTAGGTAATATAGTATAGATATTAGTATCGATATTAGCGTGTACGAAGGCGTTTTTAACGTTATACTATATTATAGGCTATCCTTTATTAACGGCTATAATCAGAATCATATACTAGGTTTCTATTCTAGTAGTAGTAGAAAAGGTCTCTAGGAAATCTATACCTAATTTCTAGTAGAATCCTTAAATAACCTATCTAGCCTTATATCTAATAAATTAATCTCTATTAGTAATATAATTAGGCCTAATACCCTTAGGGTTCTTAATAGGCTTCTGTTTAAATACCTACCTACCTTTAATAGGTATAATATTAGGTAATATATCGATAATTTCATAGGTATCCTAGGCTAGTAGTTCTTTGTTTTTATCTAAATAGGCCTAGTACTAGAGATCTTTATCAGGAGATCTTATAGCTTCTTCGAAGCTATTAGGTTCCGATAGAACCGATATAGATAGTATATAGTCTATCTATTTATTATATAAATTCATTAGCTAATCAGCTATTGTCAGAAGTTCTAGTGTATCCGATCGGGTCTGAGAGGACTGGATCTATATAGAACCTTAGGATAACCAATCAAGATAGAAGTTCTTCTTCTTGCTAGGACCATAGATCGTCAAGGGTCCTTCGATACATAAGATCTTCTCTGAGTATGAAAGAGTCAAACGAGATTAATAAGATAAATTAAGGAGAGTATTGGTTCTAAAGGAGAGTATATTAAGTCTTCTCTAATCATATTAAATCTATCCTAGTATTAAATCTTAACTGCTAAACTAGTGAACGAATGGATGATTAAATACATAACTAGGGCAGTTTAGATAGTTAAATCTAGACTAAATCGTTAATCTAATCGATAATCCGATTATATATCGATGATCTAATGAATCGATAGATTAGGAAGTTATTAGATATTAGTATCCGTAGCTAGAATGGCCGATTTCTTATATAAAACTCTCTGTTAAAGAGATATGGTTTTTCCCCGGAGAAAGGATAGGAAAAACGATAGTCCGGTCCGGGCCGTTAGCTAGCGGGCTGTATAGTTAACTAACTTTATATAGCTACATACGCTTATATAGGCTAATACACCCCCGTAGGTCTTCGGATCGATAGGCCTAATAGATCTAACTAGATTAGATAGGTCCTAAAAGGTCCCGATAGGTCCTAATAAGATCTAATAAGCTAGAGTAGTAAGAATTCTATACTAATCTATTTAATAAAAGCCTTATATTTCTAGCGGCTAAGCGCTTTAGTTAAACCATTAGTAGGTAGATTAGATAATTTTAACTATTTAATATATAGGCGATTAGCCTAAATATCTTAGCGTATCTAAAGCTAATAGATATTAACGTACCTAAGCTTAGTTTAAAAGGTTGATTTTTCTCGCGTAAGTAGATTAATCGTCTACTTATTATCGTATTTAATTATATCTTAATAACTAGGATCGAATCTAATAAATTTAAATAGTCGTTTTATCTAATATAACTACCTAGCCGCGTAGCTAAGCGCGAGTAATTTTGCTTCTGTGGTTTATATAGTTATTGTCTTCTACTTAGTAGCCTTCTAATTAATTAGGCTACCGAATAAGTAGAAGATAAATCCTTTAGAGCTCTTTCGATTAAGATTATTAGCGAAGCTAGNTTAGATAGGTCCTAAAAGGTCCCGATAGGTCCTAATAAGATCTAATAAGCTAGAGTAGTAAGAATTCTATACTAATCTATTTAATAAAAGCCTTATGTTTCTAGCGGCTAAGCGCTTTAGTTAAACTATTAGTAGGTAGATTAGCGATTTTAACTATTTAATATATAGGCGATTAGCCTAAATCTCTTAGCGTATCTAAAACTAATAGATATTAATATACCTAAGCTTAGTTTAAAAGGTCGATTTCTCTTATATAAGTAGATTAATCGTTTACTTATTATCGTATTTAATTATATCTTAATAACTAGGATCGAATCTAATAAATTTAAATAGTCGTTTTATCTAATATAACTACCTAGCCGCGTAGCTAAGCGCGAGTAATTTAGCTTCCGTGGTTAATATAGTGATAGTCTTCTACTTAGTAGCCTTCTAATTAATTAGGCTACCGAATAAGTAGAAGATAAATCCTTTAGAGCTCTTTCGATTAAGATTATTAGCGAAGCTAGTATCTAAGTAGGCGGTATACGCGGTTATTTCGGTTATCTCTTTCTTACCGTCGAAGAGGATAGCTAGATCTTTCGTCCTATATAGATATAAAATTAGATAATCGGCTATATCTAGATAATAATTAGTATATCTAGTAAGCGATCGCGCTAGGAATTAGTTAGTAAAGACCGAATCTATCCTAGTCTAAACGGTAGCGAATAGGGTCGATCTATACTTCTATTAGTATAGGTTAACTAGCCTCAGATTCGGTAGATCTTTAGTAGGCTAAATTAAAGAGAGATTAGATAGTAAGAGGGTTACTAGTAGCTTCTTACCTAGTAGATTAAATTTACTAGTAATCTTCTCGATATAGGTATCTTAGCTAAGCTAGGTCTTTCTTAATTACCGATCTTGTATAATTCGAATTCCGATAAATTAGCTAAGCTCGCTAATATACTTTATTTCGAATCGATTTTCGAGCGATTACCTAATTTAGTAGGCGTAGGTAGATTTAGATATATAGTAAATAGCTAGGAAATTATTAATAAATACTATTATAACTATATAGCTATCGGTGTATAGGATAGGATCCTCTAGGCACGAGCGGAGACTAACGATAGTAAGTACCTTTCTAATATTATCTTCCTATTTCTTACTAGCGATTCTTAGGCTATATACTACTTTCTTAAGCTTTAGGACCTTTCTATATAATCCTAGGCCCGATAGATAGCGATAGTAAACCTCTTAATCTAGCTAGCTATTTAGGAAAGTGTTAATAGTATCTATCTAAAAGGTCTTAAGGTCGAATTTAGTTATTAAAGCTATTAGTATATAGAAGGTCCTAGTAGCGAGCGCACTAGTCCTTATATCTTAAAGATTAGGTAATTACTTATCGCCTTATATATATAATCTAGTCTTAAATCTAGTTAGATTACCTAGTTAATTAGATTTATAGTCGAATATCTATTATATTAGGATAAACTAGTACCTAGGGTAATCTCTCTAGCTAGTTAGTCTATACTTATTCGAATAAGCTTAATTAATTAGATAAGCTAATACTAGCTCGAAGACTTATATATCTAGAAGCTTCTAAAATTCGATCTATATAGCCTACTTAAATTCACGCCTAAATAGATAATTATAAAGATAATAGTAATCTTCTAGCGGTAGCTATAGAGAGAATATCGATAGAGGCTTCGGAAGCTTCTAATTAGCCGAAAACGTATAAAAATATATAGCTAGCGCGTACTAGCGTTTATTATTATAGCTATTATTAGATAAATCGTCTCTTTTATACTTACCTAGATTCGATAGGAGATAAGTAGAATTGTCGAAATTAATATTATCTATAAGAACGATTAGCGAAGGTAGGCGGTTAGGGACGTTAGTATTAAGATTATTAGGTCGATTATCGTCCTCTTTAGGAGATTTAATAGGCGTTAGTAGTAGATCCCCTAGGATCTCGTCTTAATTAAGGTTAAGCCGGCTAATATCTCCCGTTTCCTTACCCCTAGAGCTAGATAGGTATTCCTCTTACTAACTAGTTAATTCGGGTAGATCTATCTTATCGAGTATTCGAGATATATCTATATTATTAAGGATTTAAAGACGTTAGGATAAATTATTAAAGATTTCTATATAATACGGAGGGCTTTCGTCGCTATAGAAACGCGTTTTATTGAATTTAACGTCGCGTATACGTACGATCCGGCGCTTAGAGGGTATCTAGATTCGCTATATATTCGATATATTATAACTGACTAGATAGCTTATAGCCGCTCGAGGGCTTATCTTCGATAGCCGCGGGATATTACTAATTCTAATATACGCTTTATATCTAAAGATTCGTATATTCGATAGATCTAGTAACTACTTTAGCTAATAAGGGGCCTTCTAGTTAAGATAGCTAGCTAAAGCTTTAGATAGCGATTTCTAGTCTAATAGGCGATAAGGTATTCTATTTTAGATATATATAGTAATAAGAGAAGCTTTATTCTAAAGATAGGCCGGTAAGCCTATATCCTAGATTATCTACCTAGCTATAATAGTTATAAGCGCTTTATAGCGCTCGGCGAAAGGATTCTAAGATAGTTAATAAGGCGGAGAAAGCTCTAGATTTAGACTAAGAGCTCTATATTTAGCTAAAAGGTCTAGTAAGAGGGTAGTCTCGCCGTCGGTATATATAGTCTATACCTTTAGATCGAATTAAGTCTTAATAAATCTAATCTAGCTAAAGAGAGAAGTAGCTAAAAGGGTCTTATCGGTAAGATCTTCGCTAATCTAATATTTCGTAATAGGATCTATATAATAAGATAGATATCTAGTCCTAGCTAGAGATAGTGGTTAATAAATTAGATCCTAATAGATTAATTTAAAAGGTCTAGTAGATTCGATCGAACGCCGAGAGATCTACTACTTAGCCTTAGAAATCTTATAAACCTTATAGATATTAGCTAAGGTTACTATATCGATTTCGATATTAGCTAAGTAATTAATAAGATAAGATAGGATCTCTTAGTTTATATAACCTAGGCGCCGGTGCTAGAGGTTAATTAATCCTTTTACTCGCTTTAGTGTATAAAAAGATAGACCGAATTAGCCGAAATCGTTAGATAGGTCGATATCTAATACGTTAGGAATTATTAAAATTTAATTAGCTAAATTAGTAGGCGATTTAATAGCTATACTATTAGCGGTCGATTAATCCTATTTAATTAGATAGAGACTAGATTTACTATTTAATCGGTAAATAGGTTAACCGTTCAAGTCTTATAATAGGCTATCTTTTCCTTATAGAAATAGACCTCTATTAGTAGCTTTTTCGGTAGATAGGAGATTTATATAGAAACTAGGTATATATACTATGTTAATTAGGGTAATTTTAGTCCTATCTAGGCTATCTATAGGCCGGAAGCTCGTCTTTCTAAAGCCTAATATAGCCGTTTTAGTATTTCTAACTCTTATAGAAGAAGCTACCGGCTAATAGTCGATTAAAAGGTTAAGATTATTATAGATATATAAGGTTAATCTAGTATTAAAATACTATATATCGTCTACTAGTTAATTAGTATAAATCGAATTATATATACGATTAGCCTAAAGAAGAGATAAAACCTTCTATTTTAGGACGTATATACTAAATATAGCCTTAGTAGATTCTTCTTTATCTAATTTAGCCGCTAATCTAGCTAAATCGGTCGAATTAGGCTAATACCTAGTAATCGTATACTTATAAGCTTTCTTAAAAATTAAGCTTCTATATATATTCTTAAATCGTTCTTCTATAGTAAGATCTAGCTTAGAATTTAGCGATCTAGTAAAAGGATTAATATATATATATCTATCGAATTAATAATAACTATTGTCTAAGCTACTTTCGTATAGATAAGGGCGCTTCTAGCTATATGATCTTCTAGATTAACTAGATTAGCTAAGATTAATAGGCGAATTACCGCTATTAGCCCCTTCTATCTTTATTCTATTAGGATTTCTACCTTAGAAGGTCGTCCTATAGACGAATCTATCCTAGTAGATTAGCGGGGATAGCCGAATCGATTCCGAATAAAGATTAATAAGGGCGGGAAACTCTAGTAGTTTTCTAGCTAAATAGATACCGCTTTACTTATAAATACGATTTATCTAAATTATATAGAAGCTAGGCGATAGAGGTATAATAGCCTCTAAGAATTTATATAAAATCCTCTTAGTATCGTTAAATTTAATTAGGCCGATTTCTTTAGCTTCTATATAGTATACTAGTTACTTCTAGACCTATAAATCGAAATTAGATCTAGACGGTACCTACGTACGTAGATTAGACTAAGTTTTCGAGATCTAGCGCTTCCGGGATAAATTAGTAGGTATATATATTAGCCGAAATATATCGATTACGTTACGTAGGGTAGTCTAAGATAGGATTAATTACTTATTATTAGTCGATACTAAATTATAAATTCCTTATTTTAGACGATTAACCCCCTTTTAATAGTAATAGAAGCGAGCTAGCTAACGATCGTACTTACGAGAGATAAGATTATATCTCGTAAGTACGTCTCCTATTAGATTAGGAAGATCCGCTATATTAATTTTAGGATAGTTAGGTTCTAGTAGGGGCTTCTAGAGGCTTTCGGTTAGTACCTTAGGATTAATATAATCCTATATGACAGATCCTAGTGTATCGGGGGCTGATCCACATAGGACGAAAGGGGACTAGGTAGTAGCTTCCTCTTGGTCATAGGATCCTACTATCTAGGAAAGGAAAGAATATCTTAAGAACAATAAAGTCGATTGAACTACTGGCTAAATAGTAGTATAAACGAGCGTTTAAATACACGATTTACAGTGGTTTAGGCAGCAAGGAAATAGGGCAGAGATCTAATAATCTAATAGATCTTAATATAGGATAGGAATGTGCAGAAAGGACGTCAGGATCCTTAGTTAATAGCTAATTAGGCTATAGTTAGTATCTCTATTAAAGAGGGGTATACAGAGGGGTTTTCTCCGGGGGAAAAACAATAGTCCAGCTAGGCCGGTTAGGCAACACGTAAGCACACACACATATAGGGAGATACACCTACACACCTACATAGGCTGACACACCCCCTTAGGTCTTTAGATTAAAGATCTAGTGAGCTAGAGATAAGAGCAACTATATAAGGTCGTGTAGTAAGTACTCTATACCTATCTACTTCACAAAGGTCTTATATTTCTAGCGGCTAAGTAGCTTAGTTAGGCCATTAGTAGGTAGGTCGGACGAATTTAACTATTTAATACGTAGCCGTTTAGCCTAAACTTCCTAGCGAATCTATAACTAATAGATATCTACGTGGCGAAGCTTGGTCTAGAAGATAGACCTTTCTCTAGTAAGTAGATTAATCGTCTATTTATTGTCGTAGTATATAACTTCTTAATAGCTAGGGTTAAATCGGATAAAGAAGAAGGGGCGTTTCAACTAATACGATTGCCTAGCCGCGTGGCTAAGCGCTAGAAGTTCTACCTTAGTGGTCGACGTAGTAACGGTCTTCTACTTTATAGCCTTCTAATCGATAGGGCCACTAAATAAGCAGAAGAGGAAACCTTTAGAGCTCTTTCTATCTAGGTTATTAGTAAAGCTAGCGTCTAAACAGGCGGTATAGGCGGTTATTACTTTCTACCTATTAAAATAGATTACTAGGTCTTTCGTCCTATAGAGGTAGGAGATTAGGTAGTTAACGGCCTCGAGATAGCGGTTAGTATAGCGTATAAGCGAGCGAGTAAGTAATTAGTTAGTAAAGGCGGTTTCTAGCCTAGTCTAAATTACCGGATAGAGCGTTAAGCCACACTTCTACTAGTATAGGTTAACTAACCTAGGATTCGGAGGGTCTTCGGTAGGGCGGAGGACGGCAGAAAGGTTAGATAGTAAGGGCGTGGTCGGCGGTTTCCTAGCTAGAAGATTAAACTTACTAGTAATCTTCTCTATATAGGCACCCTAGCTTAGCTAGGTCTTTCGGGATGGTCGGTCTCGTATTATTCGAATACCGACGAATTAGCTAAGTTCACTAATATACTTTATCTCAAACTTCTTCTCGAGAGATTACCGAATACGGTTAGTATAGTCGGTTTAGGATATATAGTAAACAGCTAGGAAATCGTCAATAAACACCATTATAATAACGTGGCTATTAGTATATAGGGTAGGATCCTCTAGGTAAGGGCGGAGGCTAATAGTAGAAAGCACCTTCCTAATATCCTCTTCCTATTTCTTACTAGAGATCCTTAGGCCATACACTATACGCTTTAATTTTAATACCTTACTAGTTAACCCTAGGCCTAGTAGATACCGGCAGAAAACGTCCTAGTCTAATTAGCTATTTAGGAAAGCGTTAACGGCATCCATCTAAAAGGTCTCGAGGTCAAATTTCGTTATTAAGGCTATAAGCGTTCGAAAGGTCCTCGCGGTAAGCGTACTAGTCCTAGCGTCTTAGAAATTAGGTGATTACTAGTCGCCTCGCACACA
>CDHK01000001.1:2957651-2973085 GCA_001048715.1 Penicillium brasilianum | reverse complement strand
GTAAATAGTAGGTAGGAAGCAATTAAAAAGATAGAATAGAACAAATTAGTTAAGTAAATAAGATAGAAGGTATAAGATTAAAGGTCAAAGGTATACGACCGGCAAGAAGGGCTAAACTAATAGAATTCCGTAAATCGTGCGATCTAATTAGTTAAAGTTAAGGCCGTCGGTCGGGGGGTTAAGGTCTTTAGTCTAGTTTAAGACGGTCGGGCTTATAACTAATAGATCCTAGTGTATCGGGGGCTAATCCACATAGGACGAAAGGGGACTAGGCAGTAGCTTCCTCTTAGTTATAGGATCCTACTATCTAGGAAAGGAAAGAATGTCTTAAGAATAATAAAGTCGATTGAACTGCTGGCTAAATAGTAGTGTAAACGAGCGTTTAAATACACGATTTACAGTGGTTTAGGTAGTAAGGAAATAGGGCAGAGATCTAATAATCTGATAGATCTCAATATAGGATGGGAATGTGCAGAAAGGACGTTAGGATCCTTAGTTAATAGCCAATTAGGCCATGGTTAGTATCTCTGTTGAAGAGGGGTATACAGAGGGGTTTTCTCCGGGGGAAAAACAATGGTCTAGCCAGGCCGGTCAGGCAACACGTAAGTACACACACATATAGGGAGATACACCCACACACCTATATAGGCTGATAATTCGCCTATAGGACAACCTTCTAGGGCAGAAATCCTAATAGAACTAAGGTAGAAGGGGCTAATAGCGGTAATTCGCCTATTAATCCTAGCTAATCTAGAAGATCTCGTGGCTAGAAGCGCCCTTACCTATATAAAAGCGGCCTAGACGATAGCTATTAATAATTCGATAAATATATATATATTAATCCTTCTATCAGATCGCCTAATTAGAAGCTAGATCCTACTATAGAAGATCGATTTAAGGATATATATAAATACCTAAAATTTAATACTACCTATAAGCGCGCGATCGCTAGATATTAATTAAATCGAACCGATTTAAATTAGCTAGCGGCTAAATTAGATAAAGAAGAATCTACTAGGGCTACGTTTAGCACGTATATCCTAAAATAGAAGGTTTCGTCTCTCCTTTAGGCTAATTATATATATAATTCGATTTATACTAATTAACTAGTAAATAATATATAGTATTTTGACACTAGATTAACTTTATATATCTATAATAATCTTAACCTTTTAACCGACTATTAGCCGGTAGCTTCCTCTATAAGAGTTAGAAATACTAAAACGGCTATATTAGGCTTTAGAAAGATAAGCTTTCGGCCTATAGATAGCCTAGATAGGACTAAAATCGCCTTAATTAATATAGTATACGTACCTAGTTTCTATCTAAATCTCCTATCTACTAAGAAAGCTACTAATAGAGGTCTATTTCTATAAGGAAAAGATAGCTTATTATAAGACTCGAACGGCTAACCTATTTACCGATTAAATAGTAAATCTAGTCTCTATCTAATTAAATAGGATTAATCGACCGCTAATGATATAGCTATTGAATCGCCTACTAATTCAGCTAATTAAATCTTAATAATTCCTAACGTATTAGATATCGACCTATCTAACGACTTTAGCTAATTCGGTCTATCTTCTTATACGCTAAAGCGAGTAAAAGGATTAATTAACCTCTAGTACCGGCGCCTAGGTTATATGAATTAAGAGATCCTATCTTATCTTACTAATCACTTAGCTAATATCGAAATCGATATAGTAACCTCCGAATCGACTATCTATGAGGTTTATAAGATTTCTAAGGCTAAGTAGTAGATCTCTCGGCGTTCGATCGAATCTACTAGGCCTTTTGAATCGATCTATTAGGATCTAATCCATTAATCGCTATCTCTAGCTAGGACTAGATATCTATCTTACTACGTAGATCCTATCACTAGATATTAGATTAGCGAAGATCTTACCGATAAGACCCTTTCGGCCACTTCTCTCTTTAGCTAGATTAGATTCGTTAAGACTTAATTCGATCTAAAGGTATAGACCGTTATGAGCAAGTAGTTAGCGTATAGGAAGCTAGGTGATTAGACAGACCTAATATATAGCTATATAGTATAGCTATATAGTGTAATGAAGTTTAGATAGTGAATAGTAGTAAGAGGGTAGTCGAGAATAAATTCAGAACTGAGATTCAAAACTGTTTAGCAGAGGATCGAGGGAGTATTTATCCCTAGATTTTCAGTGGCAATAGGTGGCAATAATAATAAGTGATGATCTCACTATAGAATCGTATAGACCTATATGATATTATATGGTTCTATAGTTCTATAGAGATTCTATAGAGATTCTATTTAAATATAGAATCTATTAATAGAATCTATTTATATAAAGATTCTTATATCTATTCTATTCTATATTCTATAACCGTGCACACTAACGGCGAGACTACCCTCTTACTAGACCTTTTAGCTAAATATAGAGCTCTTAGTCTAAATCTAGAGCTTTCTCCGCCTTATTAACCATCTTAGAATCCTTTCGCCGAGCGCTACGGAGCGCTTATAACCGCTATAGCTAGGTAGATAATCTAGGATATAGGCTTACCGGCCTATCTTTAGAATAAGGCCTCTCTCACTACTATATATATCTAAAACAGAATACCTTATCGCCTATTAGACTAGAAATCACTATCTAAAGCTTTAGCTAGCTATCTTAACTAGAAGGCCCCTTATTAGCTAAAGTAGTTACTAGATCTATCGAATATACGAATCTTTAGATATAAAGCCTATATTAGAATTAGTAATATCCCGCGGCTATCGAAGATAAGCCCTCGAGTAGCTATTAGCTATCTAGTCGGTTATAATATATCGAATATATAGCGAATCTAGATACCTTCTAAGCGCCGAATCGTGCGCGCACGCGACGTTAAATTCGATGAAACGCGCTTCTATGGCGATGATAGCCCTCCTTATCGCATAGAAATCTTTAATGATTCATCCTAACGTCTTTAAATCCTTAATGATGTAGATGCCTCACGAATTCTTAATGAGATAGATCTACCCGAATCAACTAATTAGTAAGAATACCTATCTGGCTCCGGGGGTAGAGAAGTAGGAGATATTAACCGGCTTAACCCTAATTAAGATGAGATCTTAGGGGATCTTCCGCTAACGCCTATCGAATCTCCTAAAGAGGACGATGATCGACCTAACGATCCTAATATCGATGTCCCTAACCGTCTATCTTCACTAATCGTTCTTATAGATAATACTGATTTCGACGATTCTACCTATCTCCTATCGAATCTAGGTAAGCACGAAAGAGACGATTTATCTGATGACGGCTACGATGATAAGCGGTAGTACGCGTTAGCTACCTATTTCTATACGTTCTCGGCTAATCAGAAGCTTCCAAAGCCTCTATCGATTTCCTCTCTATAGCTACCGCCAGAAGATTACTATTATCTTTATAATTATCTATTTAGGCGTGAATTCAAGCAGGCTATATAGATCGAGTTCCAGAAGCTTCTAGATATATAGGCATTCGAGCTAGTATTAGCTTATCTGATTAATTAAGCTTATTCGAATAAGTATGGCTAATCAGCTAGCTAGAGAGATTACCCTAGGCACTAGTTTATCCTAATGCGATAGGTATTCGACTATAAATCTGATTAACTAGGTAATCTGACTAGATTTAAGGCTAGATTATATATGCGAGGTGATAAGTAATCACCTAATCTTTAAGACGTAAGGACTAGTACGCTCGCTGCTAGAACCTTCCGTACGCTAATAGCTCTAATAACTAAATTCGACCTCGAGACCTTTTAGATAGATGCTATTAACGCTTTCCTAAATAGCTAGCTAGATTAAGAAGTTCACTGCTGCTTCCTACCGGGCCTAGGATTAACCGGAAGGATCCTAAAGCTTAAGAAAGTAGTATATAGCCTAAGAATCGCTAATAAGAAATTAGAAGATAATATTAGAAAGGTGCTTACTACCGTTAGCCTCCGCCCGTGCCTAGAGGATCCTACTCTATATACCGATGGCTATATGGTTATGATGGTATTTATTGATGATTTCCTAGCTATCTACTATATATCTAAATCTGCCTATGCCTACCGAATTAGGTAGTCGCTAGAGAATCGATTCGAAATAAAGCATATTGGCGAGCTCAGCTAATTCATCGGAATTCGAATTACGCGAGATCGGTAATCAAGAAAGACCTAGCTTAGCTAAGGTATATATATCGAGAAGATTACTGGTAAATTTAATCTACTAGGTAAGAAGCCGCTAGCAACCCCCTTACTATCTGATCTCTCTTTAATTTAGCCTACCGAAGATCCACCGAATCCGAGGCTAGTTAACCTATACTAATAGAAGTATGGATCGACCCTATTCGCTGCCGTTTGGACTCGGCTAGATTCGGCCTTTACTAACTAATTCCTAGCGCGATCGCTTACTAGATATACCGATCGTCATCTAGTTAGATACGGCCGATTACCTAATTTCATATCTATATAGGACGAAAGATCTAGCTATCCTCTTCGATGGTAAGGAAGAGATATTAACTATATATACCGCCTACTTAGACGCTAGCTTCGCTGATAATCTTGATCGAAAGAGCTCTGAAGGATTTATCTTTTACTTATTCGGTGGCCTAATAGATTAGAAGGCTACTAAGTAGAAGACTATTACTACATCGACTATAGAAGCCGAATTACTCGCGCTTAGCCTTACGGCTAGGTAGTTATATTAGATAAAACGACTATTCAAATTCATCAGGTTCGATCCTGGTCATTAAGATATGATTAAATGCGATAATAAGCAGACGATTGATCTACTTACGCGAGAGAAATTAACCTTTCAAACTAAGCTTAGGTATGTTGATATCCATCAGCTTTAGATACGCTAAGAGATTTAGGCTAATCGCCTATACATCGAATGGTTGAAATCGTCTGATCTGCCTACTAATGGTCTAACTAAAGCGCTTAGCCGCTAGAAACATGAGGCTTTTGTTAAACAGATTAGTATGGAATTCTTACCACTCTAGCTTATCAGATCTTATTAGGACCTATTAGGACCTTTTAGGGCCTATCTGATCCATTCGGATCTATTAGGCCTATCGATCTGAAGACCTACGGGGGTGTGTTAGCCTATGTGAGCGTGTGTAGCTATATGAAGTTGGTTGACTGTGCGGCCCGCTGGCTAACGGCCCGGACCGGACCATCGTTTTTCCTATCCTTTCTCCTAGGAAAAGCTATATCTCTTCAATAGAGAGTTTTATATGAGAAATCGGCTAATCTAGCCACGGATACTAACATCTAATAACTTCCTAATGTATCGATTCATTAGATCATCGATATATGATCGGATCATCGATTAGATCAACGATTTGGTCTAGATTTAACTATCTAAACTGTCCTAATCGTGTATTTAAACACCCATTCGTTCATTAGTTTAGTAGTTTAGATTTAATAACTTTTCAGATTTAATATCCTTACAGATTTAATACACTCTCTTTGATCTATCTTATTAATCTCGTTTAACTCTTTCATACTTAGAGAAGATCTTATGTATCGAAGGACCCTTAACGATCTGTGGTCCTAGCAAGAAGAAGAACTTCTATCTTGATTAGTCATCCTAAGGTTCTATGTGGATCCAGTCCTCTCGGACCCGATCGGATACACTAGAACTTCCCGATAGATATTATAGGATAGCTCGAGAGAACTTACTAAGGCTAGGATAAAGATCCTCGCGAATTCTATATACGCCTAGATACTCTAGAATAATACTTTCTACGATTGGTAGAGAAGGAGAGAGCCCTTATATTCTTTATAAAGCTTACTTTCGGCCTTTAAAATACTATCCGTCTCTATATACTTAAGCTACCTAAGATACGCGAAGAGATAATCGACGTTATCTATTACTTTTAGGAACTAAATAAATCGGAGGCGGAATATAAGCGAAAACGCGATAATAGGCCGTCGGATCCCTTATAAAAGAGAACCTTTAGGAATCCCTTATAAAAACCCTAATAAGATAGTCCTCCTCGCCTATAGAGAGGGGGTTACCGAAGCCAAGGATACCGAGGAAATAGTCGCTAAAGAGGTCGTTTCCCTAGCTATAATAATAGATTTACTTACGAAATACTAGTAAGAGATAGCTAAATCACTTCCGACGAAGGATTAGATTATATTATCTATTATAGATATAGTAAGAAAGGATATTACGCTATTAACTATCTAAAAGGACCTTATAGGGAACCGGCTAAGGTATAGAACGCCTAATAGGGAAATAGTAACGAGATAGAGTAGACCCTATATCTTTATCTCTCCCTCTAGTAGGGACTTATACTCGCTTTTATATACTAATTAT
Organism: Penicillium brasilianum; assembly: GCA_001048715.1. Lineage (NCBI taxonomy): Eukaryota > Fungi > Ascomycota > Eurotiomycetes > Eurotiales > Aspergillaceae > Penicillium > Penicillium brasilianum. Next base: position 2,966,775 of record CDHK01000001.1, on the reverse strand, counting down.
TATCCGAAACGATATTAAAACCTATATAGATCTCGATAGTAAAGCTAAGATTAATCTTATTAGCTTCGAATTTATTAAAACCTATTAATTCTAATAAATAATACTAATAGAACTAATTATCCGTACTATTAATAATTACTTAATCCTAATATACGGAGTTTAGAGTATTCTAATAATTATTACTAATTCGAGGGGTATTATACGCCGATTTACTCGTTCCTATATAGCGATTAACCGAGATCCCTAATTATCTAGAAGCCTAGTACTCCTCTTTATAATAACCCTCTATAACTATAATATATATATTACTAGACGAAGCGGTCTTTAGTAGTTTAGAATACCCTCTATTAAAATCCTACTAGCGAAGAAATTCACGAAATAGACCCGAAACTATATATATATCTTCGCTATAGTATATTTACCCGAAGAAGTATAGCTACTAATCGATAGAGATACTACCGAAGAGCCGCCGAATCTAAACCGATTATTATCTAAACTTATAGAGGTTTATAACGCCTTTATATCTTAATATAATAATATCTTATCTTAATCTAACGACTACGATTACGTAATTAACCTACTACCCGATACCTAAGTACTATACGGCCCTATCTACCCTTTATCTTAGAAGGAACTAATAGAACTCCGCTATTATCTCGATAAAAACCTTAAGAATAGCTATATACGTAAGTCTAAAAGCCTAGTAAGAGCTTCGATCCTCTTTATACTAAAATCTAATAGAAGCCTACGTCTCTACGTAGATTACTAGGGACTTAATAAGGTTTTAGTTAAGAATCGGTACCCTTTACCTCTTATTTTAGAGATTTTAGACCGGCTATCCGATATAAAGATCTTTAGTAAGATTAATATCTAAGATATCTACTACCGAATTCGTATTAAAGAAGGAGATAAGTAGAAAATAGCCTTCTATATACGATATAGATACTTTAAATATACTATTATACCGTTCGGCCTTATTAATATACTAGTAACCTTTTAGAACTATATATATTTAATACTTTATAATATTCTCGATATCTTTATAATAGCTTATCTTAATAATATCTTAGTCTTTTCGTTAGACCGGGATTCCTATATAGACTATCTTCTTTAAGTACTTAAACGGTTACGCTTAGTAGGTCTATATACTAAATAAAGTAAGTACTCCTTCTATTAGGACTAGGTTAATTTCCTTAGCTTTATAATCTCCTCTAAGGATATTTCGATAGATCCTTAGCGGGTTTCCGATATTACTTCGTAGAAGGTTCTAAAGATATATTAGAAGATCTAGGTATTCCTAGGATTTTATAATTTCTATTATAGATTTATCTAAAATTACTCTTAGATTACGCTTCCTCTTATAGGATTACTAAAAGGAAGTAAGAATAGGCGGAAACTAGGATAGGTTAACCTAATCCTTACTAAAAGATTAGCGTTTCGCCGCTTAATCTCCGCCTTCTAATTAGCTCCTTTATTAAGATACTTTAACCTATCTAAGCTAATTCGGCTAGAAACTAATATATTAAATAGCGCGATAGTAGGAATCCTTTCTTAGCTAGACGATATAGATATATAGTACTTATGACAGATCCTAGTGTATCGGGGGCTGATCCACATAGGACGAAAGGGGACTAGGCAGTAGCTTCCTCTTAGTCATAGGATCCTACTATCTAGGAAAGGAAAGAATGTCTTAAGAACAATAAAGTCGATTGAACTGCTAGCTAAATAGTAGTGTAAACGAGCGTTTAAATACACGATTTACAGTGGTTTAGGCAGCAAGGAAATAGGGCAGAGATCTAATAATCTAATAGATCTTAATATAGGATGGGAATGTGCAGAAAGGACGTCAGGATCCTTAGTTAATAGCTAATTAGGCTATAGTTAGTATCTCTTTTTAAGAGGGGTATACAGAGGGGTTTTCTCCGGGGGAAAAACAATTGTCCAGCTAGGCCGGTTAGGCAACACGTAAGCATACACACATATAGGGAGATACACCCACACACCTACACAGGCTGACACACCCCCTTAGGTCTTTAGATTGAAGATCTGGTGAGCTAGAGATAAGAGCAACTATATAAGGTCGTGTTGTAAGTACTCTATACCTATCTACTTCATAAAGGTCTTATTTTTCTTGCGGCTAAGTTGCTTAGTTAGGCCATTAGTAGGTAGGTCGGACGAATTCAACCATTCAATACGCAGCCGTTTAGCCTAAACTTCCTAGCGAATCCATAACTAATAGATATCCACGTGGCGAAGCTTGGTCTAGAAGATAGACCTTTCTCTAGTAAGTAGGTTAATCGTCTATTTGTTGTCGTAGTATATAACTTCTTGATAGCTAGGGTTAAATCGGATAAAGTAGAAGTGGCGTTTCAACTAATACGATTTCCTAGCCGCGTGGCTAAGCGCTAGAAGTTCTGCCTTAGTGGTCGACGTGGTAACGGTCTTCTACTTTATAGCCTTCTAATCGATAGGGCCACTAAATAAGTAGAAGAGGAAACCTTTAGAGCTCTTTCTATCTAGGTTATTAGTAAAGCTAGCGTCTTAACAGGCGGTATAGGCGGTTATTTCTTTCTTCCTATTAAAATAGATTTCTAGGTCTTTCGTCCTATAGAGGTAGGAGATTAGGTGGTTAACGGCCTCGAGATAGCGGTTAGTTTAGCGTTTAAGCGAGCGAGTAAGTAATTAGTTAGTAAAGGCGGTTTCTTGCCTAGTCTAAATTTCCGGATAGAGCGTTAAGCCACACTTCTACTGGTATAGGTTAACTAACCTAGGATTCGGAGGGTCTTCGGTAGGGCGGAGGACGGTAGAAAGGTTAGATAGTAAGGGCGTGGTCGGCGGTTTCCTAGCTAGAAGATTTAACTTACTAGTAATCTTCTCTATATAGGTACCCTTTCTTAGCTAGGTCTTTCGGGATTGTCGGTCTCGTTTTATTCGAATACCGACGAATTAGCTTAGTTCACTAATATACTTTATCTTAAACTTCTTCTTTAGAGATTTCCGAATTCGGTTAGTATTGTTTGTTTAGGATATATAGTAAATAGCTAGGAAATCGTTAATAAACACTATTATAATAACGTTGCTATTAGTATATAGGGTAGGATCCTCTAGGTAAGGGCGGAGGCTAATAGTAGAAAGCACCTTCCTAATATCCTCTTCCTATTTCTTACTAGAGATCCTTAGGCTATACACTACACGCTTCAATTTTAATACCTTACTAGTTTACCCTAGGCCTAGTGGATACCGGCAGAAAACGTCCTAGTCTAATTTGCTATTTAGGAAAGCGTTAATGGTATCTATCTGAAAGGTCTCGAGGTTAAATTTCGTTATTAAGGCTATAAGCGTTCGAAAGGTCCTCGCGGTAAGCGTGCTAGTCCTAGCGTCTTAGAAATTAGGTGATTACTAGTCGCCTCGCACACATAATCTAGCTTTGAAGTGCGTGAGATTGCCTAATTCGTTAGATTTATAGTCGAAAACCTATCTTATCGGTATAAATTGGTGTTTTAGGCAGTGTTTCTGGCTAATTTAATGGCCATAGTCTCTCACATAAGCTTAATTAACTAGATCGGCAGAGATCGGTTTAAAGGCGTATATATCAAGAAGCTTATTAAATTCAACCTATATAGCCTATTTAAACTCGCGTTAGTAGGGGTGGTCTCGTAGATAGCTATAATTAGATAGTGCCGGCGGTAAGGATAAGATAGCTAGCTGTTTTAGTAGTAGCTGATTAGCTGAAAATGTATAGTAGAAAGTAGCGAGGGCGCGATAGCGCTTATTATCGTGGTCGTTATTAGATAAATCATCTCTAGCGTGCTTGCCTAAAGAGGAAGATAGGTAGGCTGAGTAGTCGAAATCAGAGTTATCTATTAAAACAACTAGTGAAGGAGGGCGGTCAGGGACGTTAATATTAGGGTCAAGGGCCTTATTAGATTAATAGGTATCCTTCTGCTCTTACTTAACTAGCGTGAGTGGTAGGTCTCTAAGGATTTAGTTATTAGGAGCAAACTAGTTAACAGAATCACTACCTACACCCCCTTAGCTAGGTTGATCCTCTAGCAGATCCTCCTAGTTAGCTAGATTAGCCGGTTTAGGCAGGTCTATCTTATTAAGAATTCATGTAGCAGCTAGGTCGTTAAGGGTGAGTAGTAATTAAGATGAATCGTCAATAATCTCAATGCGATAAGGAGGGATTTCGTCGCTATAGAAACGTGTTTCATCGAATTCAACGTCTCGTACACGAATAATTCTTCTCTTTAAGGGTATCCAGATTCGCTATATATTAGATGTATCGTAACCAATAAGATAGCTAATAGCAGCGCGAGGGCTCATCTTAGCTAGTTTCGGTATATTGTTAATTCTAACGAAGGCTTTACATCCAAACACACGTATATTAGATAGGTCTAGTAGTCTCTTTAGCTAATAAGGGGCTTTATCTCTAAGGTAATCAGCGAGAGCTTCGGAAGGAGATTTCTAGTCGAGAGACCGGTGAGGTATTCGATTCTAGATGTAGATAGTAGTGAGAGAGGCCTTATTCCAAAGATAGCTTAGTAGGCCAGCACCCTAGGTTATCTACCTAGCTATCGCGGTTATAAGCGCCCTATAGCGCTCGGCAAAGGGATTTTGAGATAGTAAGGAGGAGATAGCTCTAGGTTCAGACTACGAGCTCTAACCTTAGCAGAAAGGTCTAGTAGAAGGGCGGTTTTACCGTCGACGTATATAGTAAGAATCTTTAGGTCGAATTAGGTCTTAAGGAATTAGATTTAGCCAAAAAGGGAAGTGGTTAAGAGGGTCTTATCGATAAGATCCTCACTAATCTGATACTTCGTGATAGGATTAACGTAGTAGGATAGATATCTAGTCCTAGTTAGAGAGGGCGGTTAGTAGATAAGATCCTAATAGATAGATTCGAAAGGCCTAGTGTACTCGATTAGTCGGCGAGAGATTTACTATTTAGCCTTAGAAACCTTATAGGTCTCACACACATAGCTAGGTAGGGCGGTTAAATCGATAGAGATATTAGATGCGTAGTTAGCTAGATGGGATAGGACCTCGTGGTTCATATAATCTAGCCGCTGGTGCTAAAGGTCTAGCGAGGCTGCCGCGTAGCGAGGTATATAAGAAGATAAGAGGGCTAATTAGCTAAGGTCCTTAGTAAGGTCTAATTCGATAGGATTAGGTATAGTAGGAATCCTAGAGACCTAATTAGCTATATTGATAGGAGATTCGGGGGCTATACTATTAGCTGTTGATTAATCCTATTTAATGAGGTATAGGCTAGATTTTCGATTCAATCGGCACATAGGTTTACCGTTCGATTCCTCTAGTATATAATCTTTCCCTCGTAGGAATAGGCCTACGTTAGTAGCTTTCTCGGCAGAGAGTAGGTTCACATAGAAACTAGGCGCGTAGGTAACGTCCTTTAGATTGATTTTGGTCCTATCTAGGCTATCGGTTAGTCGGAAGCTTATTTTCCCAAACCCTAGGATAGCAGTCTCCGTATTGCCTACTCTTACAGAGGAAGGAGATAGCTAATAGTCGGTCAATAGGTTAAGGTTATTATAGATATATAGGGTTAACCCGGTGTCAAAACACTACACATCGTTAGCCGGTTAGTTAGTGTGAATCGAATTAAATGCGCGGTTAGCCTAAAGAAGAGATAAGACCTTCTACTTAGGGACGTACGTGCCAAACGCTACCCTAGTAGTCTTATCTTCCTCTAACTTAGCCGTCGGATTAGTCGGATTAGTAGTTAGTTAATACTTAGTAATCGCGCGCTTATAGGCAGTTCTGAATTTCTAATTTCTACATACTTCTTTAAAGCGGTCTTTAGCTGTTTTATCTGATTTCCAGCTAGGTGGCCTAGCTAGTAGGTTAACGTATAGGTAATCTTCGAATCGGTGGTTTCCATCGCTTAGTTAGCCATGGTAGGGGCAAGAAGGTCGATTCCTACTGTTTGAATTAGTAGGATTACCGCTACTACTACTAGTAGGATTACCGGCACTAGTGCCGCTAGGTTCTTCTGTCCTATCTAGATTTCTGCCTTAGAAGGTCGTCCCATAGGCAAACTTAGCCTAGTGAACTAGCGGAGTAAAACGGATAGACTCTATATAGAGATTAATAAGGGCGGGGAACTCTAGTAATACACTAAACGAATAGATACCGCTTTGCTCGTGGATACGATTCATCTAAACAGTGACAAAACTAGGTAACAGAGGTATAATTACCTTAAGGAATTCGTAGATAATTCGTTTAGTATCCTCGAATTTAGATAGGCCAATCTCTCTAGCTTTAGTGTAGCAAATTAGCCACTTCTAAACCTATACATCGTAATTAGTCTTTAGCGGCGGCTGTGTGCGCAGATTTAACTAGTTCTTAGAAACCTAGCGCTTACGAGATAAATTAGTAGGCGTATACATTAGACGAAATATATTAATAACGTCACGTAGAGAGGATTGTGATAGGATTAGTCGTTTATTATTAGTTAAAACTAAGTTACGAATCCCTTACTTTAGACGGTTAATTGATTTCTGGTAGTAACGGAAGCGGTCTAGTTAGCGGTTATAGTCGCGTAGGATAAGATTGTAGCGTGTGAGAGCGTCACCTACTAAATTAGGAAGGTCTCCGAGTAAACTAGCAGTAGGGTACTCTAGCTCTTAAGGTAGCTACCTAAGGTATTTAACTGCCACTTTAGGGTTTATATAGACCTATAGTCCCCACGTAATTGCTTGGTCTTTGACTGCTACATACCACTAAATCCAATCAGCTAAGGTCCTCAGCTAGAAGACTAGCCAGTTAGTTTCTGACATAGTGGCAAATAGTAGGTAGGAAGCAATTAAAAAGATAGAATAGAATAAATTAGTCAAGTAAACAAGATAGAAGGTATAAGATCAAAGGTCAAAGGTATACGACCGGCAAGAAGGGCTAAACCAACAGAATTCCGCAAATCGTGCGATCTAATTGGTCAAAGTCAAGGCCGTCGGTCGGGGGGTCAAGGTCTTTAGTCTAGTTTAAGACGGTCGGGCTCATAACTAACAGATCCTAGTGTATCGGGGGCTGATCCACATAGGACGAAAGGGGACTAGGCAGTAGCTTCCTCTTAGTCATAGGATCCTACTATCTAGGAAAGGAAAGAATGTCTTGAGAACAATAAAGTCGATTGAACTGCTAGCTAAATAGTAGTGTAAACGAGCGTTTAAATACACGATTTGCAGTGGTTTAGGCAGCAAGGAAATAGGGCAGAGATCTAATAATCTAATAGATCTTAATATAGGATGGGAATATGCAGAAAGGACGTTAGGATCCTTAGTTAATAGCCAATTAGGCCATGGTTAGTATCTCTGTTAAAGAGGGGTATACAGAGGGGTTTTCTCCGGGGGAAAAACAATGGTCTAGCCAGGCCGGTCAGGCAACACGTAAGCACACACACACACAGGGAGATACACCCACACACCTACACAGGCTAATAACTTAGTAGCTTTCTAATCACGGAAGTTCTCTAAGGTAGAGATCCTCTATAGGATACTAGATTAGGAGTTATTCGCTATTATATATTTATTTAAATACTAGCGATACTACCTTAAAGATAGTATCTATTTAATTAAGGTCTTTTTAGACTATATAAATTTATAAACTTTTATAAAGTAGCTAAAGCTTAATAGTAAGTAAGCTAGATAATATCTTTCTCTTATATCTTTTAATTTTATAATAAAATACTACGCTAGAATAAAGAATCCCGCGGATAGACCCTTTTAGCGATAGCTACTAAGTAATTATAAGGTTAACCTACTTTCGCCGTTACGCTAATAATTAGTAGGCGAATAGCCGATGATTAATTACTACTATATAGGGGTCTAGTTATATACTATAAGAGATCTTACCTCCGATATTCTATACTTTATAAAATATAAAGATAGAGATAAATTAATAGAAATAATTAATTAGGAAGAGCTTAGCCGAAGTTACCGCCTTCCTAAAGTATAGGTATAGCTTACTTATACCTCTAAGATAGCCTACTTATATAACTTAAGTAAAGGGCTTAAGGAGCTTATTAGGTAACTCTAGGATAGAGACCTAGAGACCTAGCGTCGAAAGACTACTATAATATAGGTAAACTACGGGTTTAAGGGCTAGTTAGTAGGATATAATATCCTACTAAGATTTAAAGAACGAATCTATATTCTTACGGGAAGTAATCTTAGAATAAGATTATTAAATATTTATTATAATAATCCCCTTATTAGCTACTTTAGTCGCTCTCGTATCCTTAAACTAATAAAAAGGAAATATTACTAGCCGAATCTAGACCGAGACGTTACTAAATATATATAGGATTACTAGATATACTAAGATATTACTATAAGAAGATATAAGCCTTATAGAGAACTCTAATCGTTACCGATCCTATTACGACCCTTTACTAAACTCTTAATAGATTTCGTTATAGGACTCCTACTAATATTCTATTAGGATAAAGAGGTAGATTTAATCCTCGTGATTATCGATAGATTTACGAAATAGTTACTCTTCTTCGCCGTATCGACTATAATTATCGCTATAGAACTTACTAAATTATTCTATAACTCCGTAGAGTTACGTTTTAGACCGCCCGAGGGTATTATTTCCGACTAAGGGCCGGTCTTTACTAGTAAATTCTAGTCGAGTCTTTATTATATATCTAAAGTACGTCTTAGGCTTTTAACTATATTTTACCTATAAACTAATAGCTAAATAGAGTAGGTTAACTAAACCCTTTATAGAATATAGAATAGAATAGATATAAGAATCTTTATATAAATAGATTCTATTAATAGATTCTATATTTAAATAGAATCTCTATAGAATCTCTATAGAACTATAGAACCATATGATATCATATAGGTCTATACGATTCTATAGTGAGATCATCACTTATTATTATTGCCACCTATTGCCACTGAAAATCTAGGGATAAATACTCCCTCGATCCTCTGCTAAACAGTTTTGAATCTTAGTTCTGAATTTATTCTTGACTACCCTCTTACTACTATTCACCATCTAAACTTCATTACACTATATAGCTATACTATATAGCTATATATTAGGTCTATCTAATCACCTAGCTTCCTATACGCTAACTACTTGCTCATAG
>CDHK01000001.1:2944054-2956338 GCA_001048715.1 Penicillium brasilianum | reverse complement strand
AACGATGAGCTCTTCTATCGGAAGGATATATATAGAACCACTCTAGGGAACTAAGAATTATATAGAGTGGGCACTAAAAATCAAAGCACTATTTACCAAAGATGGTATATTAGATGCTATTTTATCACAAAGACCTACTAAGGACGATAGTAATCGTTAGGCAGTGGCTAATATACGCCTATACTACTCGAAAGGCCCACTATTATATATTAAGGATAAGGATATAGCCTATAAGGCGTGGATCACCCTAGAAAAGCTATATAACCCTAGGGGATTTACTACTGAATACCTAACCCTTAAAGAGCTATTTAACACTAGCTCTTCAGAATTCTCTACTATAGAAGATTACCTAAATAAGGTTAAATTCTTAGTAAAAGATTTATCTTCGAAGGGTATAAACCTACCACAATAGGTAGTTATAGCTTAGGTCCTTAATAGTTTAGACGAAGGATATAGGTCCTTTATCCAATCTATTACACAATCGCTAAGAAGGGACCCTAAGGGCTATATAATTGATACGCTCTTTGCTAGCCTAATTGATGAGGCTAGGGGCCACTTAGAAAACTATAAAGATATATATATAAATCTTCACTAGAAGCGAAGGCCTAGCTAGCCTAGCTACCTATCTAGGTAATTACCTAGGTAGCGGATATCTAACCACTAGCTATCTAATAGCTAGTAGGCTAGAAAGCCCTATAAGAAGAGACCCTATACTGGGTACTTCTGTGGCCATTGCCTAGTTACTACGTATAATATAGTTAATTGCTGGTATCTCTATCTAGAGAAAAGACTATTAAATTGGTAGCTAAAGATGATAAATCGTCTGGCTAAATAGGATCTAGATAGGAAGTATCCGAAATCGGAACACTCTCTAGACGCTTAGCAGAAATAGAAGGCTATAATAGCCACTATCTACGAATCTAGCCAATCTAGCCAGACCGGCTAATCTAGCTAACTAGAAGATAGCTAATCTAGCTAGGTAGACACTAGCTAATTAACTAGCTAAAGCAGCTAAACTAGCTAAACTGGCTAAACTAGCTAAGATAGCTAATTTAATGATGACTATCTTATGCTAGAAAAACAAGATTGCCAGAAAAGCTCTCTTGATTTTGATGATTTTGATATCGATATTGATATAAAATCGCCTAAGGTAAACACTACCTAATTAGCTAATTAGCTAGCAGATTAATATACTAATCAAATATATAGTATATTTGATAGCCATTAGATTAATAAGATTGATATTAAAGATCTTACTAAATTAATTTATGAAGGATCTATACTATCTGATGTTGAATTTATAGTGGATACTACAGCTACTATATTAGCTATAGCTAAATTAGAATACTTCTATAGCTATTGGCTAACTAATAAAACTATTATATAGGGAAATGCTAAATCTATCCCTATTAGATACGAAGGTATTATAATAGTTAGAACTAATACTAACTATATATATATACTTCGAAACGTGCTATATATGCCTGAACTAGGTATTAATATCCTTAGTACTAATAGGCTAAAGGATATAGTATCTACTTTCTATAAGGATAAGGCCTATCTATATACTAGAGATATCACTAGTAATATAGATATCTATAAGCCTACCTATTAATCTATAGGACCTATATCTAATAGGATTACTATAGTAACTGCTACTAAGTAGGATGGCCTATATAAGGCTAAATTTAATATACTCTGCCCTAAGGGACTAGAGAGAAAGCTAGCTATCCTAGCTATTTTAACAGACCAGAAGACTAGCCACCTAGCTAATATAAAGCTATGGTATGAAAGACTAGCTTATATAGGTCTAAATCCTCTGCTAAAGATTTTTAAGTAGATAGGACTAGATATCTCTAGAGAAGAGATAACTAGCTATATAGAGGATATCTGTGAGATATGCCTACTATCTAAATATAATAGATCTATTAATAAGAGATCTATTGATCTAGCTAACTATTAAGTTAGCGAGAGAATTCATAGCGATCTAGGCGGGCCTATTAGCCCTAAGACCTACGACGGCTATCAATATTATATAACCTTTCTAGATAAGAAATCTAGATATCTATCGGTTAAACTGATGAGATCAAAAGGCCACGCGCTTAATATGTTTAAGGCATATAAGAATCTATTAGAAAACTAGACGAATACTACTATTAAAGAGATCTTTACTAATAATGGTAAAGAATATATTAATGAATTCGCTATATATATAAGGAAATATGGTATTATCTATAGAAACACTCCTATATATACTAAAGAACCTAACGGTCTTATCGAGCGAATTAACCTAACACTACTTAATAAGCTAAGAAGCTTACTAATTAGTTCAAAGGCTAAACAAGATCTCTAGGGAGAAGCGCTATTAGCAGCTACCTACCTATATAATAGGACACCCTATAGATCTATAGATTTCAAAACACTATATGAAATCTATAAAGGTCAACCACCTAATATAAGCCATATAAAAGTGTGGGGCTCTATAGCCTATTACCACACTAATAAGCGACTAGCTAAACTAGCTCCGCGGAAGAATCTGGCTATATTAATAGGCTATAGTGATTATCAGCACTATAAGCTATATAATATAAAGCTAAGAAAGGCTATATAGACTAGAGATCTAGTAATTCTAGAAGGAAGATTCCCAGATACTTATCAAGATCGATCTATCTCTATAGGGCTAAATAGCCCTAGTCCTAGTCCTAACCATAGCCCTAGACCTAGCTATATAGCTAGACCTAGACCTAAAGCTATTGAAATAGACCCTACTATAAGATCTCAAGCAGAAATCGAGGTATGCCTAAAACATAAGATCGAGATCTAAATACCAATTCAAAAAGATAGGGCCTATCTAGCTAAAGATCTATCTAAAGATCTATCTACTAAGGACTATCTATATAATATAGATAAAGCCTATATATATAGCTTAGATTAGACTACTATAGCTGATCAGCTAATGAATATATATAATAAATAGATAGATTATATACTATCTATATCGGTTCTATCGGAACCTAATAGCTTCGAAGAAGCTATAAGATCTTCTAATAAAGATCTCTAGTACCAGGCCTATTTAGATAAAAACAGAGAACTACTAGCCTAGGATACCTATGAAATTATAGATATACCACCTAATATCATACCTATTAAAGGTAGGTAGATATTCAAACAGAAGCCTATTAAAAACCCTAAGGGTATTAGGCCTAATTATATTACTAATAGAGATTAATCTATTAGATATAAGGCTAGATAGGTCATTCAAGGATTCTACCAGAAATTAGGTATAGATTTCCTAGAGACCTTTTCTACCACTGCCAGAACAGAAACCTGGCATATGATTCTGATTATAGCCGTTAACAAAGGATGGCCTATAATACAGTATGACGTTAAAAACGCCTTTGTGTATGCTGATATCGATACTAATATCTATACTATATTACCTAAGGGTCTATATACTAGCCCTATCTATATAGATAAGTGCTGCCATCTAAAGAAGGCACTATATGGCCTAAAGTAATCGCCTAGGCTATAGAATCAGTTCTTTAGGAAGATAGCCAAAGAACTAGGTTTCTATATACTACCTTATAACGAAGGAGTATATATTAATAAGCTATCTAAAGCTATATTAATAGTCTATGTTGATGATATATTAATTATACATTAAGATAGGAACTATATAACAGATATAGCTAAGAAGTTTAATATATATATTAAGCTAGAAGAACTAGGTGATATATCCACCTTTCTAGGCAATAATATATATATAGACTATCTAGCTAAAACTATATATATAGATCAAAAGGACTATATATATAAATTGCTGAAGAAGTTTAATATATATAACTATCAGCCATTGAAATTGCCAGGAGAACTAGGTGTCAGATTCTATAAGAACCCTAATAAAGCTGATGATAAGATAATCAATCTGTATCAGCAAGAAATAGGTTCACTATTATATACTAGTCTAAAAACTAGACTAGATATAACCTTTCCTGTTAATTATTATGCACGCTTTATGGCTAATCCTAGTCAAAAGCATATAAATGCACTATTAAAGATATAGAGATATCTACTATATGTTACGGACCTTAAAGAGGCGCGGGGGCCGTAGCTATTTAAGTAGTAACCGTGAGCTAATCATCCTACGGACGCTAAGGATTAGCGTTATCACGTGCGTTTCGGTATACTTAGGCAGGCCCCGGGGGGCACTAAGTAGAAGGGCTTAGGGCAGGAGCCAGAATCGGCCTACGGCTAACCGTCATAATCAATACCCGCTTACTCTATAGGACGGTTAGCGCGAAGCAGGAAACGGCCGCTTTCTTACCCGCACCTAGATTACACCCTAAATACAAGAATACGGTAAACCACGTGACCACATCCTATCAGCGATAGGATAGACTCATTAGTAATGAGTCCTGACTTATCAGTGATAGGAAGAACTAGATATATAAGAACACTTATTTGGCATTATGTATTTAGTTCTTCGCGATTAATTACACATTGTTACTTAGTTACTACCTTTAGTACTTTATACTTTATAGTTCACCTTTAAGATAACCTAACCTATAAGTAGGGGATTCACTTAGTAGTAATACTTAGTGATTAACTTACTTAGCGCGCACTTCTAGTACGTTCTGTAAGATACTTAATAGGATCTATCCCGCCGTAAGGCCTTACGAGGTAACGGTACGATTAAGAGATACTCTTAGAATTCGAAGTTGTGCCGAGAGGGCCGGAATCAGCCGTAATAGCATATATCGTTATTATACCTAATTACAATAACGACTTAGGTAACTATTGCCCTTTCTGCACTTACCTATAGTGACTAGTCGGCTACGCGTAATATATTGATCGCCCTGTCTTTGAACCGTAAAGCAAAGTTATTATAGTAGGTAACGATAGCACTCGTAGTAACGTGTTATCCTCCTTAGAGAGACCTTCGGTGTCTCCTAAGGAACTAATGGACATGGTTACCTAGCTCTAGGAGTATATTACTACCTTAGAGGCTAGAAAATCTCACAGATCTGTGAAACTCCCGAAACCGGAGTTCTTTAAAGGGAGCCGATCTAAGCTTCGTAGCTTCCTTACATAGATAGAGATGTAGCTTCGCATAAATCACCAAATCGTAAACGAGGATGATAAAGTCGTCTTTGTGTCAACCTACCTTCGCGGATAAGCCTTCGAATAGTTCGAACTATTTATTCGCGAATACTAGGAGAAAACCGACAAAGACGAATAGAGCGACATAACTAAGGAAATCTTCGTATCGTACGCCGTATTTAAGAAAAAACTTAAACAGACCTTCGGCGACATCGATACCATCCGCAGCGCTAAACGACGCCTACGACGACTTAAGCAAACTAGATCGGCTAGCACGTACGCCGCCGATTTCTAATAGATTATCTCCTACCTAGACTAGGATAAGGACGCCTATATCGCTATCTTCGAGGATGGCCTAAAGGACGACGTTAAGGACGAGTTAGTCCGGATCGACCGACCTAAGACAATCAGCGAAATGATCGAAATATCGGTCCGTATTAATAACCGATTATACGAACGATACCTCTAGCGTAAGGAAACACGCTAGTAGAGAAGCTAAGGACAGCGGTCCTTCGGACATAACCGCCGCCACGAAGGCCGGCGAGGATAGAGACAATAGTCTAGGGAGTATAGCGACCCCTACGGACTACGACCGATAGAGCTCGACGTAGCGAGACTTCCCGCCGAAGAAGAGAAAAGGCGTAAGGACAATAACTTATGCTTTAAATATAGAAAAGTAGGATATCGGGCGCGTGAGTATAACAATAAGCGTAATAACGTAAAGCTATAGGCGCGTGAGCGTTATAACGGACGTAATAACGCAAAGCTATAATAGCTACGGGCGACTTAGGACGACGAGGTACGACCCTAATAGCTAAGAGCCACTAATAACGAGGAATAGATGGTAACCTAGGATAATAAATCTAAGGAGTAACTTAGGGCCACCTAAGAAAGGGCTAAGCGCCTAAAGGATGCGATTACTAGGGTAACTCTAGATAAGTACGAGCACCTAAAGGATTAGGTTACTACGTAGGCTATAGAGGAACCACTAGTTAGAAAAGAACCTAGGATTAAGCAACCACGTATTACGACTACGTAGCTAGATAAGGAATACCGCGGCCTAAACAGCATAACGTACGTAAAGGAAGAATCTCCTAAGGAAGAGGAGAATATCGAGAGTTAAAGATAGACCTAGTACGGTCCCTAGAATACTATCGACTCTTAGGAACTATCCGACGATTCCTAAGAATAGGGTATAGGGATCCTAAAGACACTAATCGAGATTCTAGGAACCCCGGAGATCCTAGAAACTCCACCCTAGTTCCCGGAAACGGATACGACTAAATAGCCTTAAAAGAATCCTATAGACGATCTAATTATTAAATACTTAAATTAGATTTACTAGGTATAAGGACTTATTAAGACTAATCTCTTATCTACTAAGACACTACGAGAGCTTAGTAATATACTTAACGACCTCTAAGGAAGTAGTAGCGGGATACGCGAATAATAGTAATACCCCTACTATAGTAACGAATATTTATATAGAGGGTATATACGCCACCCTAATTACGGTCTTAGAACTATATTAGCGTATTACGACGATAACTATATAATATATTACTAAGGAAAAATCGAAAGAAGCCTAGAACCTAAGCCGCTACGCTAGGAAAAGAAACTAAATTAGAAGCTAGAATACGCGGGACTCTAGTTCGGAAACCGGAGGATAAACGAATAACACCTCGTAGCTACTATATAGGGCGCGTACGTAAAGATTTTTGCTAATATCGCACTTCGATCGACTAAAGTAATAATCGACTCGGGAGCGGTAGGAAACTTTATAAGCCTACGATACAAACGGTAATATAAGATTAAAGGTGTGGAGAAACTACGAATAGTACCTTTAATCGGGCTTAACGGAGAGAGCCTAGGGCCGGGTATTACGTATAAGAGTAGACTACTACTAATAGTTATTAGAGACTATTTCGAAGTTATTAACTTCGATATTACTCTACTAGGTATATACGACGTTATACTAGGAGTACTATAGCTAAGGAAGTATAACCTAGCTATCGATTAGTAGGTTAGAAATATAATCTTCGATAGATACTCGTATCGATAGACTAGCGAAGTATGGACTAGAAAGATCGAGCCGATACCGCTAAAGAGACCTAGCACTAGGGAAGTAGGTACTTATAAGATCCCTTACGAAGGAAATTACGAAAGGAGTTCTCGGCTAAGAGGTAGGCCTAATAAATAAGTAAGCGATATTACCGATATCGTTAATAAGGAATAACGACTAGATATAACGGACGAAGAACTTAAGGAATACGTTCTCGTTAACGACGACGTAACTACCCTCTATATAATAGGATTACTAGAGGAAGAATATAAGATTCCGGAGAAATATAAGGAATTCTAAGATATATTTACGCTACCACCGGACGGTAAGCTACTAGAATATAGTCCGTTTAACTATAAGATTAAGATCGAGGATAGCTAAGAACTAAAGTTTATACTAATTTACCCACTATCGTAGAAGGAATCCGCGGTACTAGATAAATATATTAAAGAGAACCTTAAGAAAGGGAATATTTAACACTCTAAGTTATTAGTAGGATACCTAATCCTATTCGTACCTAAGAAGGGAGGAGAACTTAGAATATACGTTAACTACCGATAACTTAACAATATTACTATTAAAGACCGGCACCTACTACTGTTAATTAACGAAATTTAAGATATTATTTAGGGAGCAAAATACTTTAGTAAGTACGATATCACTAATATATATAACCGACTTAGAATTAAGGAAGGAGACGAGTGGAAAATAGTATTTAGAACTAAGTTTAGATATTTCGAATATAAGGTTATACTATTCGGTCTCACTAACGCACTAGTATCGTTTTAACGATTTATCTTTTACGTTTTAAACGGATACCTCGATAAGTTCGTTATTACGTACCTCGACGACATCCTCGTGTTTTTAAAGACTAAGGAAGAACACGTCTAGCATAACAAAATAGTACTATAACGGTTAAGAGAAGCAAAGGTTACGCTTAAACTTAAGAAATATAAATTCTATATTTAGAATACTAGTTTCCTCGGATATACTATTAGCCCTAACGGATTAGGGATAGAGGAAGATAAGGTTAGAAGCATCCTCGAATAGCTAATACCGATATACGTTAAGGACGTATAGAGTTTCCTTAGATTAACTAACTACTATCGAAAATTAGTGCCGTAATATTCGAAGTACGTAGTAGGACTCTACCGGTTTATTAAGAAGGGAGTTCTATTTAAATAGGACGATAAGGCGGAGAAGTTATTCACCGTACTTAAAGAGATATATAATAAGAAAGTAGGAGAAGCTATTATCGCAATATTTAATTACGACGCACCGATTATCGTGGAGATAGACGTATTAGATTTTGCACTCGGAGTATAGCTTATATAACTAGGAAAGAACGGTAAGCTTAGACCTATCGCTTTTTAGTCTCGTAAGATAATCCTAGTAGAGCTTAACTACGACGTCCACGATAAGGAACTACTAGCTATAGTGTTAGTATTCTAAATATAGAGGGTATACCTAGAAGGAGCTAAGTATACTATAACGGTCAGAACGGACCACTATAACTTAACTTACTTTATAATAACAAAGAAACTCACACGACGATAAGCTAGATACGTAGAGATACTAGCCTAATACGATTTTAAAATCGTATACTATAAGGGAACTAAGAACGTAGTAGCGGACGCGCTAAGTCGACGGCCGGACTACGAACTTAGAACTAAGGAGATAGTACCCGTAATCCTAACCACGGATTAAGAAGGGAATATCGTCTATAACCACTAAATACTTATAGTAATAAGCGAATTATAGAACGACGAATAGATCGAAAGGATTTAAGAAGTAACCACCTACGACGAATCAATATAGAAGGTCTTAGGTAATAGTACTATACTAACTCGGAATAGCTTAGTCTATATCTATAGTTTAGTGTACGTTCCTAGAAACCTTTAAATAGAAATTATTAAATTATATCACGACAAACCTACGTAAGGATACCTAGGAATTAAAAAAACCATCGAGAAAATCATACAAAATTATTATATTCTAGCACTCTATAGAAAAGTCAAAAAATATATCTAGTAATACGACTTATGTTAGCGAAATAAGTTATCGCGATATATACTATACGGAGAAATAGAACTAGCGAAAGTACTAAAAAAACTATAGGAATAGATCACTATAGACTTTATCACGAAACTACCTATTTCGGAGGGTAACGATATAATTATAGTAGTCGTCGACCGACTAACTAAATATATATATATAATCCCGATAACGGAGGGTATCGACGTATAGCGAATAGTATAAATACTACTTCGATAAGTTTTCGTTCACTACGGTACACTTAGTAAGATTACCTCTGATAGAGATAAGTTATTTATATTTAATATATAGTAATTACTTGCGGATTAACTCGGTATTAAGTATAGACTCTCTACCGCGTACTACCCGTAAACTAATAGATAAACGGAAAGAGTTAACTAGACTCTAGAGTAGTATCTACGACACTACGTGAACTACTAGTAAAACGACTAGACGGGACTACTACTAATAGTATAATTTATATATAATAATGTAATATACGTAACCACGAAAGAAACACTATTCTTCGCGAATTACGGGTTTAATCCTATTATTCTCGGAGAACTAATCAGTAAGTAACTACTCGTAGAGTTATCTCGACTACTAGCGACTAGGTTAAAGTAAATATATCTTTAACTTTTAAGGGATATCGAGTTTCTTAATATACGTATAAAGTTCTACTACGACTAATCGCGCTAGGAGGCGCCGGACTTTTAAAGGGGGGAGAAAGTTTACCTTTTACGACGTAATATTCGCACTAGACGACCTAGCGCGAAACTCGACTACCTTAAATTAGGACTATTCGAAATTAAAGAAAAGATAGGACCACTTAATTATCGACTAAAGCTACCTAATAGCATACGACGTATCTATATAATATTTTATATCTTATTATTAGAAAAAGCACCTAAGAACGCCGAGATCGCTACTAATATTAAAGTTAAAGAAGTATTAGAAAACGAATATAAGGTCGAGGAAATCCTAGATACTAATAAAATCAGCGGAAGACCTTACTACTTAGTAAAATAGAGGGGGTATAATACCTCGGAAAACACATAGGAACCTATCGAGAACCTAATAGGCTACTACTAGCTAGTTCGATAGTTCCACCGATAGGAGAAGGAGACCCGGAGGCCTCGATAAGCTAGGAAGCGTCTAGGTCGGCCTAGGAGAACGATAGATTATTTAATAACTAAGTTAGAGTAGGATCCTCTAACGTCGCCGTAAGGATACAGTCGTTAACCGTAATAGTAGATCGAGGCACCTCGCCCGCGGCACGAGCACTCTCTACCTCACGATCTTTTTGCTTAGAAGTAATACGCTCTTTTTTAAGACGCTCGCGCTCTTTAACCTCGCGACGCTCTAACTCTTCTAACTCGGTAACTTCTTTGAAATCCTAAGCAATAAAATCACCTATACGTTTCTGTAATAAACGTTTTTGTTTTCGAAGACGAAGGAGTTTAGTAAGAATGGCCTCCTCCTCCTCTTTAATTTAATTTTGAGACTTAACTAAACGACGCTACTCCGCATTAGTGAATAACGGGGACGGTATCGCACACTTTATACCACTACCGGCGCGGACGCAATCACTATAGCGGTTAGAATAGTCGGCATAAATATATACTCTTTTAAGGCGAATATAGCGTTCGTAGGGGATAATAGATTAAAAACCTTCGTTCTCGATTCGACGGGTTAAAGCGTTTTTACGGATAGACGCTTTAGAAGATATAGTTAGCGAGATAGGCTATAGGGAGGAAGGAAAATATTGAAAAACGGAAAATAGTGTATATACCTAAGGGGGGCACTAACGTTTAAATCCTTTAAGGATAAAGGACAGAGAAGGAGGGGATGATATTACGGACCTTAAAGAGGCGCGGGGGCCGTAGCTATTTAAGTAGTAACCGTGAGCTAATTATCCTACGGACGCTAAGGATTAGCGTCGTTACGTACGTTTCGGTATACTTAGGTAGGCCCTAGGGGGCACTAAGTAGAAGGGCTTAGGGTAGGAGCTAGAATCGGCCTACGGCTAACCGTCACAATCAATACCCGCTTACTCTATAGGACGGTTAGCGCGAAGTAGGAAACGGCCGCTTTCTTACCCGTACCTAGATTACACCCTAAATATAAGAACACGGTAAACCACGTGACCATATCCTATTAGCGATAGGATAGACTTATCAGTGATAAGTCCCGACTTATTAGTGATAGGAAGAACTAGATATATAAGAACACTCATTTAGCATTATGTATTTAGTTCTTCGCGATCAATTGTATATTGTTACTTAGTTACTACCTTTAGTACTTTGCACTTTATAGTTCACCTTTAAGACAACCTAACCTATAAGTAGGGGATTCACTTAGTAGCAATACTTAGTGATTGACTTATTTGGCGCGCACTTCTGGCACGTTCTGTAAGATACTTAACAGGATCTATCCCGCCGTAAGGCCTTACGAGGTAACGGTACGATTGAGAGATACTCTTGGAATTCGAAGTTGTGCCGAGAGGGCCGGAATCAGCCGTGATAGCACATATCGTTATTGTACCTAATTGTAACGACGACTTAGGTAACTATTGCCCTTTCTGCACTTACTCATAGTGACCAGTCGGCTACGCGTAACACTATATAGACCTAACCTAGGTCTACTATATAAGTGCCTAGGCAATAGCCTATATCTAAAAGGCTATTTAGATACCGACTAGGTAGGTGACCTAGATGGTAGGAAATCTACCACTGGCTACCTATTTAGCCTATCTGGCGACCTAGGGCTAAATAACCCTATCTTATGGAATTCACAATTACAGAAATCAGTTGCTATAAGCAGCTGTGAAGCTAAATATATGGCTATGAAAGAGGCTGTGACGGAAGCTATCTATCTAGCTAATATATTTAACTATCTAAACGATCAACTAGATCTAGGCTATCTGTCAGATATCCCTACTATATTAGTTGATAACGAATCTGCTATAAGATTAGGGCAAAACCCTGAATTCCATAAGAGGTCTAAACACATAGATATCCAATATCACTATATAAGAGAGGCTATTCAAGATAGAAAGGTCAAATTGACCTATATTAACACGAAGAGC
>CDHK01000001.1:2885641-2943806 GCA_001048715.1 Penicillium brasilianum | reverse complement strand
AGTTTTGAATCTTAGTTCTGAATTTATTCTTGACTACCCTCTTACTACTATTCACCATCCAAACTTCATTACACTATATAGCTATACTATATAGCTATATATTAGGTCTGTCTAATCACCTAGCTTCCTATACGCTAACTACTTGCTCATACCCTTAAATATTATCTTCGGTACTTTATTAATAAAAGCTAAATAATATAGCTAAACTTATTTATATTAGTAGAATATACTTATAATAATATAGTTAACTTAATAATAAAATTCTCCCCTTTCTAAGCTTTAATAGGCTATTCGCCTAGCTTCTAATACTAATTTAAGGGCGAATCGGCCTTAGGAGAGGTCCTAGCGGTATCGAGTACCGTCAAAGGTCTCAGCCTTTAGAAGCTTAGGTGCTCCGACAGAAGTTGCTAGTGCTAAAGCGACGACTTAAGTATAGAGTTGCTCTAAGTGGTCCTTCACGCTTGCTGCATGGTCGTTGTAGTTTCCTCCGAGGAGGTTTAAGTTACTCTGAAGCTCCTTCACGATTACCTTAAGATTTCGGATCTCATTATCTCGTTCGTCGTCAGAGTTAGGTTCGGTAGCTAGTGCCCTAGCGGGAATCTTTCCCTTCGAAGTGCTGTCATTACCTACTATGATGACTTTGCTTCACGGTTCAAAGACAGGGCGATCAATGTGTTACGCGGAGCCGACTGGTCACTATGAGTTAGGATAACTTCGGGTTATACTTACCTAGTCCTAGCTGCAGATTCCAAGAGTATCTCTCAATCGTACCGTTACTTCGCAAAGCCTTACTACGGGATGGATCCTGTTGAGTGTCTTGTAGAACATGCCAGAAGTGCGCGCTAAGTAAGTCAATCACTAAGTATTGCTACTGAGTAAATCCCCTACTTATAGGTTGGGTTGTCTTAAGGTGAACTATGAAGTGCAAAGTACTAAAGGTAATAACCAAGTAATAATGTGCAATAGAGTCCTAGTAAACTAAGTAATTGATCGCGAAGAACTAAATACATGGTGTGGAATGAGTGTCCTTATATATCCAGTTCCTCCGACCCTAGGCTATGATCGGGTCATACCCTAAGTATGATCCGATCATATCGTGAGTATGGTCTTGTCATAGCTCGGTTATGATCCCGTAACGCTCTGATTATATCCGGGCTATGTTCTGTAGTCATGTGATCCGTCGTGTCCTTATAACGTGATATTTCTCAACCGTTACGTTCGTCCAACCTTCTGCCTTGCTGACTGATCCAAGTTGATTGGTTGTCAATGTCTCCTTCCCCCGCATTAGCGTGTTGTGCCTGATAACTTCGTAACATATTCTAACTTACGTATCCTCTTTAGGACTTTTATTTATTTCTATATATTAATTTCTCTCGAGGGCGAGAGAGTCCTTAGAGGGGGGATAATTATGATAATATTTTGATAAGGCTATTCGTATATCGATATTAGGGCCTTAGGCATACGTAGACCGAGGGTTCTACTAAAGCGGTAGCTATCCGGCGGTCAGCCGGTAGCCCCTTAGCCGAGATACGCGATAGCCCCGCTATATAGAAACCACGTCTATAGTATATACTATACGTTGGCTATTCGGTGGGCTTCCGGCATAGTTTACCCCTTACTTCGTGTTTAATTCCTATTTGCATAAAAGATGTTATATTTAAGCAGATGCTTAAGGAAGTAGGATTCATCTTCCTCAAGAAACAGTCTTTGTCTTAATCTGACTTAGTGCTTTTCTCTCCTACCTAGTTGATAGGCCTTCTACCCTGTAAAGTAGTATACTCTTAATAGTTAATATATAGAGAGATAATCTCGAATCGTTAGTAAGGGGTTACTAGCTAACCGCTAGTTACCTACCGCCTTAGTAGAATCTTTAGTACGCGGGTGCCTAAGGTACTAATATTAATATATAAATAGCCTTATTAAAATATCATAATATAAAGTATACGATTTCCGCTAAATTTAACTAAAATAAGCTAGATAAATAGGCTATAGAATAGAAACGACTAGGCTAAGTAATATTACTAGATCCCTTATTATACTATTTATAGTAGGCTAAATAGTTTTTATTCTTAACTACCTACCTACTACTATTTACCGTCTAAACTTTATTATATTATATAACTATACTATATGGCTATATACTAGGTCTGCCTAATAAACTAGCTTCCTATACGCTTATGACTAATATACCCTCGAAATGTTTATATAATACACTTATATTCGGATGATATAAGGTTATCTATTGAAGCTAATATATATGTTCCTTTACAATACCGTTTTCTCCCTACTAAGGCCGTGACTTTTATATATAGACTATCTCATGATTACGGTTAAATCGCTTATATCTGGCAAATAAAAATAGAAAAATTTACATCGTACGATTGATTTCAACCATCTATAGCCGGGATAATCATAGGAATTCCCCTCTAAGGCGACAGCCATTCCAGCCCGAGAAGCGAGAGCGAGATACCATCGGATGATTTAAAACGGTCTGGAGATTATTCATCCCGTACACCTCCATCTGTACAGCCAGCCACGGGATCAGAACTCGGCTGATGAAACGGATGTAAAGGCTAGGAAGGTAAAAATTCACCAACTTTGTCCTCGGGATCGACCGAAGGGCATGTTACTGATGGCGTCCGTTTGTTCGCGGTTGAGGTAACCCGGGATGGGGGCATGTAAGGGATCCGTTCTTATAGATCAGGTAATTCATGCCAGCAAGAATCATCGCTGTTAAAAAGAGTGTAAGTCGTCCCTCGGGGCAGGAGATGCTACTGAGAAGTATATCAACATGCTTATGTTAGCTTTCATCAAAGGGGTCCCCGAGAGTCAAGCAGAGAGAGCTGTGGCTAACAGGCTCGGTATCATAATAAGCGGGTTCATGGCTAGTCTAAGGAAAATGAATCCTACAAGCCACAGGAACCATGGGACAAAGTTATGGGCGGATTGACCTCGGTTGGCCGTCGCGAATCTCTCTATCAACTGGCCCAGATAAGAGTGTGAGGGCGATCCGAAGCGATTAGCGTGTGATTGATTACGCGCTTAGGTCAGCATCGTCATATCTTTACCAGGACTATACCCAAAATAATGAGTAAATTACTTGACAACGAAGGATGACCCGAGACTGCTCGATCATGAGATGATCTTGGTCTCGTCATAATAAAAGCTCGATCTGTGCTATCGTACTGTGATCCATGCAGTAGTATGTACTCAATACACCCATACTAAAAAATAATCATGGAGGATCGACGAGATCACGCTACTCGGGTGGATCATTAGGCATGTCCAACTGGGGGAAGTGGGGTTTAATAGTGGAGTTACAATCGGACTCCTCGTAGCCGTGATTCGTCAGGATTCGACATCGATTCGAGTCCGCTGAAGTCCTGAAGTCCTGAGGCGATTGCCCGCATGGGATGTTGTCATGCGCTCCCGTGAGAGGATCCAATGAGCGCCACTAGGCTGCCGTGGCTGGGGCCCTGGTGGCCGATCCGTGTCATCTTCGTCACCTGAGGGCTGAAGAGGCTCGAGGGCAGGTTGAAGGAGGGGTAATAAGAAAGCAGATAAGAGGCATTGAAAGGGTCAATTCATTCTGATGGAAGGGTAGGTGGGTAAGGCGAGGAGGCAATTGAGGAATTAAGGAATGGAAGATTTCGGGGTCAGGTACTCCGGAGAGAGAGAGAAGAAAGGTTGGTCATGGGTATCGGCGATCACGAGCCTGGCGGTCCTGTAGTTTATTACAGCGTAATGGTGGGTGTATAGATGGCGCGTGCTTCATGAGGGATGGATCGGAATAGATATTAGATTTTGTGACTAGATGCCATGGAGGCTCTTGAATATTCAGTAGCCTATGTTGAGTATATGGGATATATCCGCTTCTATCGTAGAATGATCGCTATAAACCTAATTCACTTTATCAAAGGACATGGTTCATTTGATGCAGACGAGTACATACAGTACATCTGACACGAAATACCGTGACATACGAGTGATTACGTGGGAAATACCGTCAGCAACAACACAGCCGCCGCAGCCAGCAGATGACTGACTGCCTCGTCCCCCGCAGTTGGTCACCTTCCACAGCCCCCCTCCCGTAGCAAAGGAGTTTCATGATTGCCTCGGAAGATGATTGGCGAATTGATTCGGTCTCGCGGCATTGAGGAATCTGATTGGCTGGCCCCTTCCTGGTCGAATGACCCCGATTGACTCACTGACCTTCTAGCATTGAGTCATACCGACGATTTCCGAGCTCTATAGTTATACTGCTCCGCGGATAAGGCCGTTGTTCGCCCTGCCTTGGATTTTGTATGCGATTGCGGATTGCCGAATACGATTTGTCTGGGCTGACCCCTTATCTATAATGAATGTAGGCCTACCGCAGTAGCACTAGTTCTCGACGGTGAACCATGAATCAACAGCCAATCTCCTAAATAGACCCATCCCGGGCTTCTTGCGCGTTTGCAAATTCGGAGGAATTCAAGACCCGAGTCCTGCTTCTGCCTGGTAGGGTTGAATAATCGCCTCAAGGGGGGAAAAGCATGATGATTGGCTCATAGGGATATGTATCCAGTTTCTCTTGTCTGCCTAACCAGGTTCCCGTCGGGCGGGTGGTCCATGGGCTGAGATGATGGGATTCTTTGTATTGCGCCTCTTGTAATTTACAATATTACCGTGAATCCGTAATATTACGTTCTCATCCGAATCATTCGACTATTGAACTATGTTCTTTCAATCTTACAATCTTACCCATCTTACAAACCAAAAACCGCCTCCCCAATTCTCCCACTTATCAACCGCCCTTTCTCGTTTGCCCTCTTTTCCTCCTTTCCTTCCCTTCTTTACCCAGTTTCCCATAAAGTAGCCTTCCCTTCCCAGCCAGACTTGCCTCTGGCCTCTTTCGCCCCCCCTCCCCCGCCCTTTTAATCATTGCCTGGCTCTCTTTCGACTCGTGTTGACTCATAATCGGCCATTGGAAACACTTAACCCCGGTTATCGCCACTGCTGCCTGACAAATCACCTGGGTGTTGGACATGCACTTCCATTGACTTCCACCCTCGTCATATTCGGGCACATCAAAGACCAAGACTTTATTTCAACCGTGCTTCGCCTTCTGTTCCCCTTCCTCCCTTCTCTCACACACAGACATACTATACTCTCTCTCTCGCCTGTCTTTGCCCTGATCATCTTCCCCCACCCCCAATCTCGCCACTGTTCCCCGTGAGCAATTCAGTTGCATTTCCGGATTCTCTTCCATTCTGGACAATTGCAACGCAGACAAGCCCTCTCAGAAACCTCAAGATCAGACAAAGAAACAAATAAATCGTTCCGTGTCCCTGTCCAACCGTTCTCCTCTCTCCCAGCAGAGTTCCAATCTGGAATCTGGAATGTTCTCAACCTCTGGTGTAAAGCCGCCACTGCAATTGCTATCGCACAAGCAGTCGGGCCGACACTCCTCTCACGCCTCCATCATGAATCGCCTCCCAGTCTCTAGCCTCATGTCTCCCCCCGAATCGAAGCCCTTGGAGAGCTTCCACCCCCCTTCCCCCTTTGCTAAACCCGACACCTCCCTCGGGGACCTGATGAAGCTTCCCCCCATCTCAGCTGATCGCAAGCGAACACAGTCCGAGATGGATTTGCCCTCGCCACCAGTGACTCCGTATACGGGCGCCAAGAAGCGACGATCGCACACGGCCGACCAGATTGAGCGTGATGTCGAGGTGAATGCATCGCGAGATCCCGTGCTCTTCCCTCGCCACGACTCCGTGGCGCGAGAGGAGCCTCTCTTCGGGCCTATCCCCCCTCCTGCCGCGGAGGCCCTGGTGGAACAACACATCAATTCCCATATGGCCAGGTTTGATAACAAGCGGAACAAACCCACTCGTGATGAGTATCTTCTGGCCTTGTCCTGCGTGCCTATTGTCTCGACGCAATATAACCGCAACCCGGCAGCGTGGGCCCGTGAAGAACGGGAAACGCTGGAGCGCCAGCTAGTCCTGATGAACCGCTACCGTCCATCGGGGGAGCTGGAGGCCAAGCTGAAGAAGATTGCCCCAGCACCCATGAAGAAAGTAGCAGGAGGGACCCCGCGCGTTCCTCGAACTCGCGTCAAGCGTACCCCCAAATCTACCCCGAAACAACAGACCCTGGATTCCTTTGATACCTCTCCCGCCTCGGCATCCAAGCCTCGTGCCCTGGGCACGAATCGGGATGATACCGATTTCCAAGCCCTCCCAGACTATTCCCCACCTTTGGAGACGTTGGGTGGGAACTCAAAGGCACTCAAGGCAGACTGGAAGGGGCAAATGTTGGATTTGAGCAATGACCCGGACCGACATCTGCTCAGTCCTGCCGAGCTCAATCTGGCCTCGACGCTCCGGTTGTCCTGTGCAACCTACTTGTGCAGCAAGCGGCGAATTTTTGAAGCTCGCGTGCGTGCTCTCGGTGTGGGCAAAGAGTTCCGCAAGACCGATGCGCAGCAGGCCTGCAAGATTGACGTCAACAAAGCTAGCAAACTCTGGACCGCCTACGACCGTGTGGGATGGTTTAAGCCAGAGTACTTTCATCATCTGAGATAAAAAAACAATCTCACTCCCTACTTCTTCGATGGAGCTGGGATCCATCTGCACGCTGACCCGCTGACCTTGGATCGTGGGCCTCTCCCATCTGGCTTGACATCATTTGCCTATTTGCAGGCATAGGAACTCTCTCTTCTCTCCATCTCCCCCACATGGCTCGGGGCTCTGTTGCTCACTCCGGGTCATCTACGAAACTGACGTGTACAAGCATGATCAACGTTTATCATTATGTGATTCTTCGTGTCCTTGAAGCACTGGAGACACGACTACATTTTTTGGGTAACTGATCGTCTCTGCCCTCATCGGCTTGATTCTCATGAACATTAATCCTCGAACGACTTTCTATCTTGCTACCTGCCCCCCGACAGCCGCCCACTCTCAGACATACAGAAATTCTGGTGTCTATAGTATCTGGGCCTTGCTTTATTTCCAGTCTCTCTAACGATGGCTTTTCTTTATTTCATGTCCGATACGCATGACGACACATTCCTTCACAGATATCCCCTCAGTACAGAGCCTTCTTCTTCTCCCCCTTTCTGTGTACCTTTGGGTTCATTGCCTTCGCATTGACGTGCCGTTCTTGATATGCTTGCACCAATTAACATGCTCGTTCCGCTTCAATCCGGGCTATTATGTTTTTATTTTTTATTTATTTTTTGGCGTTCAAGGTTCCTCTCTCCGTCTAGAATGGCAGGCCTCGGTCAACTCGTGGTGTTTTGATTTTGGGGATTCCACCCTTGCTGTTATGTGAATTTTGCTTCATTTCTGCCCATTGCGTTCTTGTTTCCACCCGACCCCATCGCTTCACAAAGAGCATGAGGGATGATATGATACCCGGACCAGATACGATTCTTTTTGAATGACATAACCCATTGCAAATGACTTCCGTGTCCTTCGATAAGTAATAGTATCCTTGTATTCGTAGTCGAAAGTGTATTTCTACTTGAAGATCCTTCCTAATCGGGTAAATGACTCTTGTCGTGCTAGTAGAAAAGTCAACTTGAAGTCACTTCCATGTCATCTCGGAGATCATAATAGACTGAAAAGATCTTGGTACGATAAAGATCTCTTGGTCCCTGCGGTCATTCTGGCAAAGTTGGCCAGACCGTAATGATGTGGTTCGCCGAGTGTACGTGTGTGGGGCGCCCTATTTTCATTTCCAGTCAATTCGGTGATCTGGCTCCGCCCCGGCGCCACCTTTTTCTGACGTCTCTCTCACGCTCGTCCCTCCATCAACTGTTCCACTCCATCCAACTTCATCGCTCCATCGCTCCCTCCCTCCAGTTCAACTCCCGCGCGATACCTGTCGCCATGTCGCAGGCAGATGGCCCCCGTGCCGAGTCCATCGACGAGCAGGAGCGCGCTCACGCCGCCGATGGCGACAAGAAGTCCAAATCCCGAAAACCCGCCAGTACGCGTCCCCTTTCGCTCTGAGCCTCGAGATCCGTTGTCCCTTCCGTGTTTGTCGACTGACTTGATGTGTTATTAGATACCGCTTTTCGACAACAGCGATTGAAAGCCTGGCAGTGAGCTTATTCTTTGATTCCGGATCATCCGCCTAGCCAATTGGCACTGACCGATGCCTTCCGCTTAGACCGATCCTGACCCCCAAGAGCGTGCTGCCTTTGTTCTTCATCATTGGCGTCCTCTTCGCGCCTATCGGTGGCGTCCTTCTCTGGGCGAGCTCCCAGGTACGTTGCAGCTTCGCCTAGCAAATCGCTCTCATCACGCATCTGACTCCGTTTGTTCGACTAGGTCCAAGAGCTTGTCATCGACTACACAGACTGCAAATCCAGTGCGCCAGAGAATACCAGAGCAGACATCTCAGACCGCGTATCCGCAACATTCAAAGCTTCGACCGCCGACAGCAAATACTATTGGCAACGATCCAATGGTACCGACAACACCACCGTGTGCTCTCTCTATTTCAACATCCCCGAATCGATGGGCCCTCCGGTTTTCCTGTACTACCGCCTCACCAACTTCTACCAGAACCACCGTCGCTACGTCCAGTCTTTGGACTTGGATCAGTTGAAGGGCACTGCGGTTCCGAATGGCACAATTTCGGGTAGCGTGTGCTCCCCCTTGGCGACCGACAGTGCTACCGGAAAGGCGTACTACCCCTGTGGCCTGATCGCCAACTCCATGTTCAATGACTCAATCGGCAATCCGGTGCTGACAGCGGACAAATCGACCAATTACACTATGACGAAGAAGGGAATTGCCTGGGACAGTGATAAAGCGCTGATCAAACAGACCCAATATAAGCCATGGGAAGTGGTCCCCCCACCGAACTGGAAGGACTACAACGGTTCCTACGAGAAGACCGGTATTCCTAATCTTCACGAAAATGAGGATTTCATGGTCTGGATGCGGACAGCGGGATTGCCATCCTTTAGCAAACTTTCCCGCCGAAACGATGATACTGCCATGCAGCCGGGAGATTATCGACTGGATATTGTCGACCGTACGTGAAATTTAATAACTCCCCAACCATGGAACGTTGCTAACGACAGACTAGAATTCCCGGTTACCGAGTACGATGGAACTAAGTCGATCTTACTCTCTACTCGCACGGTCATCGGTGGTAAAAACCCTTTCATGGGAATCGCCTACGTGGTCGTTGGCGGAGTTTGCGTACTCTTGGGCGCCTTGTTCACGGTGGCCTATTTAATCCGACCTAGGTATGTGTAACTTGATCGGTTGTGGTCTTGGTGCCAATAATCATCTCTCAACTATCGACATCTGCTAATTATCTTCTAGAAAACTGGGTGATCACACCTATCTGACCTGGGATGCGACCAGCCAACCAACCACTGCCGTGGCCTCGGGGCGGGATGACCGAATGCGCTCCAGTGCACCTTGAGGCCGCATTCCTCCCCTACAAATTTCTCTGCTTTTCGTTTCTTCCTTTGGGCGGTTCTTGATGATGCCAATTTCTTTGCTACACTACATCCCCCTCCCTTTTTTTTTCCTCTCTTTCATTCTTTTTATCTCTTTCTAGTTTCAATACTCCATGGGTTGCTACCTATACTGTGAATAAATGGATTTTCCTGGGCCGGGTGTTCAACAAGGAGTTTCGATGTATCTACCTACCACTATCACAACAACGAGCATTCTTTCTTCTTTACCTCACCTTTGGATGACCTCATCTCTCCGGCCGTGGAATTGGCCAGCCTTGGTGGATGCCAATGAATTGCACGTTTTCTCCGCTCCGCCTGGTTTACAGCTGTCGATCCCTCCGAACGGCACTCGGACCCCTTGCATGGGATATGCATTCCGTTCTCGATACAGCATTCTCCGGACTAACCGCGTCGGACCGACTCCATGATGGTTGCAGGTAGTCTAGTCTTATAGTGATTGATCTCGCGGAGGGGGGGACTCGGATCCTCCCCTCCAATGAGTTTGTGACGGAGGAATTGCGGCATCGGGGCATCCAACACCAACACCAACATCATCATGGTCTGTCACTCTTTAGCTCCGTTCGTGGTTTTTGTCACAGCCCTCCTTTTTCTGCAAGTGCAGTGCAGCCCAGTGGTATTTGAACAGCGCGGCATCTGTGCTACCGAAGACCCAGACACTCATTTCTTGCACGCCCTCGAGCGCGTCAGAACCGACGAGTCTCAACCATCCGACGCTGGATCAGAGGCTCGCAATGGCCCTATTGAGATTGAGACCTGGTTCCATATCATCACCAGCAAGGCCGAGCAAGACCAGGTTTCTGACGACATGATCGATTCTCAGGTCAGTTCCCCCTCCATTGCTCACGTGTCCGAAAATCCATTACGAGTCAGAAACAAATGCTAAATTATGAGCGTAGCTCTCTATTCTACAAGATGCGTATCAGGACGCGGGTATTCAATATCGACTGCAAGGTGTCACGCGCCATGTGAATGATGTTTGGGCTCGTAATGGAGATGACCTGGGCATGAAGTCGACACTTCGGAAAGGGACCTACAGGACTTTAAACGTTTACTTCCAAACCAACCTTCAGGCCGCCCCTGACCAAGCTGGACGTGCAAGTCACCGTGGTGCCGCTCATTCGAGTGATCTCTCGACCAGCGTGCTGGGCTTTTGCACCCTCCCCGATCCAAGCGTGAACGCCAGCAGTCCCCGTGCCGACTACGTCAAGGATGGTTGCAACGTTCTCGCCAGCGCGATGTCTGGAGGCTCACTGGACCAATATAACCGAGGAGGAACCGCGATTCATGAGATCGGACACTGGAATGGCCTTTTGCATACTTTCCAAGGAGAGTCGTGCTCCAAGGATAATCCAGGGGATTACATCGCCGATACGCCCCTGCAGTCCTCCCCAACAGCTGGATGCCCTGCTCGAAGGGACTCGTGTCCGGATTCGCCGGGGCTGGACCCCATCCATGATTTTATGGACTACTCATCTGACGTCTGCTACGAAAGTTTTACGCCTGGTCAAAACGACCGTATGCGAAATATGTGGGCAACGATGCGTGCGGGAAAATAGCTAATTGAATTCGTCTCGTTTGATTTCGTCGTTCATCTAGAAGGCCCTATATTAGACTTGTGTCCTGATCACACGTGATACCCTACCCTGGATAGCGGGCGACAGTCCCCCCTGGCAATTGGAGTAACTCGTCGAAAGGTGATAAGTTACGATTCAATCATGAGTCAACAGATAGAATGTGTCAAGGTTGAATAGTTATTTAATTTCTTTAGATACAACTACAAATCCGGGCTTGATTTTGTGAATGGTAACTGCACTCCTTGCAATTAGTCCTAATCCTACGAATGCTGTTCAAAGGACACTAAAAATAATAAAGAATAGGCTTATTTGAGGCCTGAGGGAACAAAGTACAAAAAATCCAGGATACATGGAAATGGATTTTAGAAATGAAAAACCGCTCACCACCGTCACATCGAGTAATCAATTTTAGCGCTTGCGCTTGGTACCACGGTCATCCTCGTCCATTCGAGCCTCCTTGTCCTGGCGCTTTGCTTTCTTCTCCAACTCATCCCAATCCTCACCACTCTCCTCGTCGCCACTGAAGTCCTCCTCGCTCCCGTCAGCACTAGCGTCTTCGTCGTACTCACTGTCCTCCTCGGAGCTTTCATCAGCGGCCAACTCCGAGTCGGAGAGCTCGAACGCCGACTCTTCCTCCTCATCAGAGCCCTCCGAGTCCGACTCGGCAGCCAGGAAAGACCAACCACCGTCGGTGAAGAAGCCGTACGGATCACTCACGACCGTCTTCATGATGGTGGTCCAGTTCAGATTCAGGGGACCCTCAGTGAATGCAATGTCAACGGAGTCAAGCCAATCCTTGACGCCCTCCAGCGCCTCAACGGGGATGGTATTGACATGGACAGGAGCCCGATGGAAGTCTTTGAACACAAAGACAAGATCGAAGTTTTTGAGACCAAACTATGGATAAGTTAGAGAATTATTCATCGCAGAAATGCATAGCAAGAAGGGGATTTCATCTTACCTGTACTCTCTCCAAGTGCGCGATCTCAATCTCATTGAGCGTAATGACCATGAATGGAGGCTCAGTAAGTTGTACAAGAGCATCGGTAGTGGGCTGGATCAAGACATTGGAACGGTTGGGAACACCAGTGAATCCAATCTCTCGGAAGGGAATATCGACATCGACACCTTCGTCCTTTCCAGCATCTGCAATCTTTTCGGCAAATGCCTTGAACTCACGGTCGAGGGCAGCTCGGCGTCGCCGTTCTTCCTGCTCAGCCTCGAACTCCTCTTCATCACCATAACGGTGCTTCCGGCGGCGGTTGCCAGTTTCATCGAACTGCATTTCGGTGGCCTCGCGGTAGAACTGGACATCACGAGTCTTCCTCTTTCCAATCATGATCGGCGTTTTGAGGTGCACGTGAATGAGAACGATTAACTCATGTGCGCAGGGTTGGAAGAACAGGTGCTTGACGTTGCTGAAAAGCACGTCGACATGCTCGCTGCGGAAAGGCGATAGGTAGCGAAGACCATTCTGGTGGATCTCCACTTCACCAGGCACACGCTTTCCATCAAGAGGAGGTCGCAGGTACACGTCGGGCAACTTCACAGGGCGTCGGTCTAGAATTTCCTGTTAGCATCCAAACCAAAGAGAGATCTCTTCACATTGGGGGGACTCATGGCATACTTCTGATTTCAACGAGCTTGTCCTGTTCAACAACGTCCTCCAATTCCTTCTTTTCTTGCTCCCGTCTCAAAGCAGTCTTGCGAAGCTCAGTGATATCCTGTGCCACCTGTGCCAGTCTATCATTGTTCTTAGAGCGCAGGGTCAAGTTGCGGACAAAGTGAGCAGATGGGTCTTCGAATGGCTGATCGTCCTTCCGGCCCACTCCCTGGCCAGGAGAGAGGAAGTTGATGCGCAAATACGCATACTCGCCCTCGTCGCTTTTGCTTGCATTCTTGATGGTGTTGATGTGGAAAGGTACTGGCCGACCCATGATGGGAACAATAACCGTCGCGGCCTTGTGATCAACGTAGATGGTCAAGTCCTTGACCTTGGGTGGAAGCTGGTTATCGCGCTTGTAGGACTCGAACCGCTTGAACTTCTTTTGGGCGACACCGTTGTCATCTCCTGTGGTGCCTGCAAACCTGTCCAAACCCTCCTTTGTCTTCTTTCCAGCAAGCTCTTTCTGGTGCTCACGACGGCGGGCTTCGGCACCCTCGTTGATCTGGGTTGGCCGCTCGGCACGCAGTTTAGTTCGCGTGACATTTCGGCTTGCAATAGCACTTGACTTCGATTCCTTCTTCTCCTTCACGGGCTTTTCGGGCTCTTCTTCATCTCCAAAGTAGAAAGAGACGGAGTCCATGTCGATCCCGGCATCTTTGGTGAAAATGTGAGGCCCACTTTCTCCAACGCGAACGGTGTCTGTGATCACCATGGAATAAACGTCACTTCCCTTCGACTTGGAGTCAGTATCCTTGACATCTGTCAGACCGATGGTAATTGCCAGAGTCATGCCATTCTTCAAAACTCGGTTGTTCTTGGCATTAAGGATCATGTTCGCATCGCGGAGCTCAATACCGATACCGGCACCGATGTTCTTAGTCAGGTGGTTCTCAAGCTCGGGCTTCTTCGAGCGGACGAGACTGAGTGCTTTGTTGTAGAGGTCCTTAGCCACCACACCATCGCGAATCTCTTTCATCACTGCATCGTGAAGGTTGAGCAGGAACGCATAGTTAGCTTCCTGAGACTTGCTGGGATCCACCAGGTAGGTACGGCCGATGAGTGAGTTGTAGGTTTTGTAGCGGATTCCAAAGCTAGACAGGATGATGCCCGGCTTCAGGTTGTTGCCGTCGGAGGTCGCCGTCAATTTCAGATCATAGGCTCCTCCACTCTGCACCACCGGTCCATAAGCCCAATCGATCTGCTCGGCATCGAATTCTGACGGCAGCCGTGCCAGCTTGTTGAAGAATTTGGAGTCGTCGATTTTGGCGTCCACCTTGGCCGCGAGAGCCTTGTGAGTGATTTGCTTTTCTTCGTCGAGAAGACGTGACATCTCTTCCACGAAGTACGACGACATCAAGCCACTGCAGGCTCTGGACGCATTCCGAATAGAAACCTGAATAGCCTGTTAGCAAGCTCACCTTACCAGGACCAGGAAGAAGGAGCGAAACGTACCAGCTCTTCTGGATCCTTGATCGCAAAGGCGCTAGAGAGCGCCGGTGTGATGTCCACTTCCTCAACTTCCTTGGACACCTCTGAGAATGCGCGCTTCCAATCGTCGGCGAAGGGACCGGTCGTTGTATCTTTAGGTAGGGTGCCGACTTTCTTCTGTATTCAAATGAAATGGTTAAATCATCGGTGGCAAAATTTCGACTCAGAAACAAGGTCTGCTTACTCCAGCGCCCTTGATAACTTCGAGACACTTTTCGAATGCCTTTGTCTTCGATTCCGGCTCCTTGGTGGTCACGAGAAGCTCGACCGGGATCTTTCCACCTTTCAGTGGCTCGAGGAGCTCAGCTATATTGCCCAAATATTAGCCTGATACCACTGAGTGCGACGAGATAGGATTGGTAGTACCTTTCTTAGCCGTTGTAACCACATAAATCGCCTCGGTTGTCAGGACGAAGAGGGTAGCAGGAAACTCGTAGCCAAGGAGCCAGAACTATAAGATGTCAACTAGTCAGCACCCTGGAGGTAAAATTGTTGCGTCTCGGGATAGTCATGGGAATAGAGAATGGATGAAATCCAGATGACATACGTGCATAGCATTGTTCTTTTGGAAGGAGCTCTCATCGCTCTTGGTCTTGCCCATGAGGATCACGATCGATCCGGCGCCACCAAAGAGGGTATTTCCCGAGCGCTTGTCAGCCTTCCATGATGCATAGAAGTTCGACAGATGGTTGAAGAAGGTGTTCTTGTCAATCGCAATCTTCTCGGCCATCTTGATAGCCTCGTGCAAGCAAAGCTTGCTGGCAACAGTGAGAGACCGGGCGCGAGAGAGGAGTTCGGTATGGAGCGCAAAATCAAGGTCGCATATGCCAGAGAAATCAAGGCAAAAGCGAAATGAAGCTTGAATAAGAAGGAGAGGGTGTTGTTGGAAGAGAGATCGATGTGGTGATGTCAAAGAACACCCTTGGGGGGAGGAAGAGAGGGAGAGAACGCGAAAAGCGCGTTTTGAGTTCGCTGCGGCTTCCCGTGCCCAGTTTTGCCTCTTTGGGCTTAGCGTGGGTTCTACGGAAAGTTTGGGGTTCTTTGCGGTCTCGCGGCCTCAAAATCTGTTGCCTTTTCACAATTCCTTTTCCCTCCCCTCCACTGAAGCCTCTGCTGGAGGCTGGTCGCAAATATCCCTCACCCTGACGTGGCCGTCACTATGTTCTATTTGGGGATCTGCTTTAATCGTCTGCTTTGACCGCCTCTGTTTGCTATACAATTCCCGAGATTCGGCAACCCCTCCGAGTGCAAAACAACCCGAACGAGAGTCGTTCCAGATGGTGTGCTGGGAGTGATACACTCAAAGTGTCCAGCTCTGCAATGAACCCTATCTTTTTGGAACCCAATATCGGCAACCCGGGGGCTTCTCGACGGAAACCTCGCAATGATGCTGCTACTGGAGCTTCCGCCGCGGGTGTCCGCGCCCTCAGTGCGCAAATGGTAGCTTTTTACTTCCGCGCCCCGATCAAGGCTTTTTTTCGTACTCGCGTTGAGTATGTGGTCTCCTAGTTGAGTGTATGTTGTACCTTGCTAATACGAGATTAGTTACATGGTATACACAGAGATCCTTCTTCTTCCCTTTCAATACCAATGGTCGATCCGCTAATGCATGCCTGTCCGATTGTTCGAAAATTAGGCATTTGCCAGAGCCGTGAACCCTCGTGTGGCTGATGGTAAATGGTCTATTCATACTACAACACCAGGTCTCCTGCTTCATGCTGTCAGGACCTATGGTTGGCGGTTTATTCCGGATCAAGTCTTGCCGCCTATGATGGCGAATGCAGGGTGAGCCATGAAGCGAGCTTCTCCTTGTCTCTGAAGATTGAAATGCTGACCGGTGAACCCCTTCACCTCATAACAGAGTCGGTGCCGTTCTATACACTTCCTACCTTCAAGTCCTCGGAATCCTACATGAACCTGTGTCGCAGGGCGTCAAGCGAGTCTGGCCTCCCGCTCCTCCTTCGGCCACTTTCACTGCCGGATTCGCCGCTGGAACCATCCAGTCGATCATTGCTGCCCCTTTAGATGCGCTGCAGGTTCGATTTCAAACTAGCGACATGTTAGACGGCCAGTATCGAAGCATGTGGCATTATGGACATCATAAACTGAACCAGATCGGCCTTCGCGGAGTTTTTGCAGGGTGGAGTCTCTCCTTCCTGCGAGACTCGCTGGGCTATGCCGTGTTCTTTTCCGCCTTTGAATACATCAAATCGCAGTCGTACTACTCCTTCATTACCTGGTACTATGGAGCGCTGCGTGCCGAGACGGTTGATCGACTCCCCTCCCCCGGGTCTAGCGACCGCGGAGTGCCTGCCATCAAGCCACATTACGCCTTGGAACCGTGTTTCCTCATGATGGCGGGCGTGGTGGCTTCGGTAGCCCAGCAAACCATTCAGCATCCGCTCAGCCGGATTCAGGACTTGCACCTCGGTCGGCTGGAGTATCTCGACCGCCAGGCGAGTCTGGACCCCACACGCCGGCAAATGCTGCGGCTATATTATCATGCGTACCAGGAGACCTGGAAACGGTGTCGGCGCAAGGCCACGCGAGCCGGCGGGTGGAGGTCGTGGCTCTTCCGCGGGTTTGCGGGGACTGCACTTCGCCAAGTGCCCAGCACGAGTGCCGGCCTGGTGATCTTTGAGTTGGTGCGTCGGCGGTATGCGAGCCTGGCGGACGCAGTACATATTCAGAAGGATGGATACGATATTCTCCTCAACTAAAGTCTTGCACGAAGCTGTCTCGATCTTTCTAGTGGCCCCCCATACCCGTTGAGATCCGACGTTGGCGGTTTTATTTCTGAGCGACTGGAGTGCTTTTCTTGGCTCCCGTGCATCTTACTCATTTTTCATTTTGTATATTACGTCGTACATAGATTTGGTTTCTTCACTTGGCTGCAGCAGATGATACCCAATTCTTTAATCCTTTTACTCGATCATCCATCGAGGCTGAAAGTCCAGAATCAGTCATTCCGAGAGGTCATGCATTAAGCACGGGCGCGGCTCAAGCGCCACCACTGTGGCAGAGTTAACGCATGGAACGTCGACGAGCGGCTATTGCAAGTGCATTTTCATGTCGGGAGAGTCAATCATAATCTATTCCAGGTCGTTCTTGGTGATGCTCGCTGAAACCCCATATGGATTGTTGGAGCAGTAGTTTCAAGAAACCATAAGAGAAACGCCTCCATCTCGCTACCCTGGGGCGCAGAATCAACGTATAGAAGGCCAGCATCTTTCCCATGAGAATGACTACGTACCGGATTCTCTCCAGGTAAATATCATCGAATATCATCAAATACCGTCAATGAATGAAAGGACACCACTGCAGTACTCATGATATTATCATAATTTGTGTCTCTAATGAGACAGATCAGGATCGCTAGTAGTAAAGTTTCGAATATATGTATTCTGTAGTATGATGATACACTGGGAAGTAAGAAGGCTGAGCTTTATAGACTTGTAATCAGTACTCCATACCAAAACGGTTGATATTTAATGACACTTGTTAGTTGTCTATCCTTAGTACTATGGATTTATGGTACACCCAAGCAACACATCGTCATCAACGGGTTAGTGTTTCTGGCTGGCGTGGAGGAGACTCCACTGTGGATCCCTCGATTTGACGCCCTCGACGTCGACGGAACGAGACAGATTCCCCCGTATTTTCTCGGCGTTCCCCCTGTTGGAGGACACTTGGACAAGTGGGCTGGGTTTGGGCTGAATCCGGGATCAGCCTCTCTCTCTTATCGTCTCGGAGCACTCTTGCTTTCCTTCCCCTAATTATCCTCCCTCTCTCAATTACCATAGTTGGACCTGTCAACGAGTTATCTCTGTCTTCTTTCTCACTCTCCAATTCAGTACTTCTCTACCTCTTCCCTCCTCCTCTTGGAACCGCATTGCCACGGAGTCTCTGCGAGAGACACTGCATCGTTTCTGTTTTGAGTGATTCCGAGATCATCCTAAGACAGTTTCCCCGATCGCATCTGCCATCCACCACTCGCCTGACCTCCTCTCGTTTCCACTTTTTTTCTTGGGCCCCTCTCACTGCCATCGTGGAGGTGCCGTCATCCTGCGTCGATCGCGCTGTGTGACGAGTGACGAACTGCCTATCGTGACCGCTTCAGCCTGCGTGGCGTCGCTAGTAAGACTATCCACGCCGAAAGGGGGTCGCGGCAGGTCCCCCTGCTTGGTCCTGCTGGTCTTGCCTGCTCCTCTTCCAGCTGGGTTCTCCGTACATTGCCCTGGACGGTCCCAGTCCTTACGAAAGTCTCCTCTCGTTGGACCGGGAGAGTTGTTCAAAAATAGACAAAATAATTAAAACCAAGAGGGCAACAAAAAGGGTTCCGAGGGCTGGAATATCAGCCCGCCCACCGCCAACATTCCTTCGTCAACCTCCCCACGCGCCATACCCCTCCGCAACCTTTCCGATTCCCACGCTCAGTTCACCGTTCTGGAATCTGCCAGCGAGAAGGGAAGTCGTCGCTCCTCCCTCTCGTCGACTCGCTCGGGCGAGTCAGACTTCTCCATCTGGTCAGACACGGGCGACCTTGCCGAACAGCTCGCCGAGGTTGAGGACCCGCTTCAGATCCGCCTCCGCAAGTCGCTCGACCGGGACTATCGTGCTCGACGAGGTCGAAGGAAACAAGCCCCCAAGCGAGTTCACTACCCACCCGATCTCGACGATCCCCGTCCTTCGATTGATCTTGAAAAGGATCATATCCGAATCCCTAATCCCCCGCCCCGACGTATCTCTAGAATCGAGCGGACCCTAGCCGCCATCATGTCTCCCCGCAATGGGCAAAATTCTCAACTACATGGCCTAGTGGGCAAGCCATTGTTGTAAGTCAATTGAGAACATGGACTCTTCACGGAGAGAACGGTAGACCGTGGAAGGAACGGGACTAGATCACGTTGGCTGACAGAATCATCTTGTGCTCGCCGTAGGTACTTTACGAGTGTCTTTGTATCGCTAGGTGTCTTCCTCTTTGGCTATGACCAAGGTGTCATGTCCGGAATTATCACGTCCGTATACCCTCTTCCCTTCCGAACACGATAGCCATGGATCAAAGCATATCCACTAACAACGAAGCAGTGGATCGTATTTCCGAGACTACTTCAATCAACCCTCTCCGGCCACCATTGGAACCGTAGTGGCCATCCTCGAGATTGGCGCGTTTATCTCGTCTCTTTTAGTTGGCCGCATCGGCGACGTGATTGGTCGTCGCCGGACTATTCTCTATGGCTCGGCCGTGTTCTTCGTTGGCGGTGGCCTGCAGACCTTTGCAACCGGCATGCCCATGATGATGGTGGGCCGTATCGTGGCTGGTCTCGGTGTCGGTGCTTTGTCAACGATCGTGCCCGTTTATCAATCTGAGATCTCGGTACGGAAACAAGACTTTTATTCTACGATGTACTTGCAAACCCAGTACTAATCATTTGCCATATAGCCTCCCCACAACCGCGGCAAGTTGGCTTGTATTGAGTTCACGGGAAATATTGCCGGATACGCTACCAGCGTCTGGGTGGATTATTTCTGCAGCTACATTGAATCGGATATTTCATGGCGCCTGCCCTTGCTGTGCCAGTGTGTCATGGGAGCCTTGCTTGGAGTTGGAAGCTTGATCATCTGCGAATCTCCTCGGTAAGCAGTCGAGTCGAGAATATTCCTTCCTCGGTCGAAAGTGAAATTAGTCCTGATTCTAACACCTCCATTTTCTCACCCCACAGATGGCTTCTGGACAATGACCACGACGAAGAAGGCATGATCGTCATCGCGAACCTCTACGGTGAGGGAGATATTCATAACGACAAAGCACGTCAAGAGTACCGAGACATTAAGATGAATGTGCTTTTACAGCGGCAGGAAGGCGAGCGATCCTATAGCGACATGTTTAGACGCTATTGGAAGCGAGTGTTGATTGCCATGTCAGCCCAAGCATTGGCCCAGCTGAACGGTATTAACGTGATTTCATATTATGCGCCTTTGGTCTTTGAATCGGCCGGATGGGAAGGCCGGGACGCAATCCTGATGACGGGTATCAACGGCATCACTTACCTTCTTTCAACCGTGCCGCCATGGTATTTGGTCGATGGCTGGGGCCGACGGCCTATCCTGCTCTCCGGAGCGGTGGCCATGCTCATCTCCCTCTCGTTGATTTCATACTTTATCCATATCGAGATCAAGGCGACCCCGACTTTGACGGTCATCTTTGTGATGATCTATAATGCCGCCTTTGGGGCGTCCTGGGGTCCCATTCCTTGGCTCTACCCGCCGGAGATTCTGCCGTTGAGCATCCGTGCCAAGGGTGCCAGTCTTAGCACCGCCAGTAATTGGGCGTTCAACTGGCTTGTGGGAGAATTGACTCCCATTCTACAGAAAGCTATTGGATGGCGACTGTATCTACTTCACGCCTTTTTCTGCGCGTGTAGTTTTGTGGTTGGTAAGGGCTCCCCTTTCCCCCCCTGTTTTTGACTTCTTCCAAACACTCTCTAATCACCCTACAGTATACTTCTTGTATCCCGAGACCAGTGGTGTTCGTCTGGAAGATATGAACGTCTTGTTCGGCGATGCGACTACGGCCATGCCCACTCCAGTCACGGACGCCGAGCGGGGATCGTTGATGGGTGGAGGCTCGCCTGTCCCGTCCCTTGATATTCGCCGACCGTACGGCCAATTTGGAACTGAAAGTGCTATTCCCGGGCTGGATATTGACCCGCCCTCGATCGGTGCTGACGGCCTCGGCAAATCGGGACGAGCTGATTCTCAAGCGGGTAGCCATCGGGGCGAAGGAATCGGAGGCTGGATCTCCAACATGGTCAACCGTCACCGGGGAGGAAGTACTGGCACCAACCCAAGTCAATACAGACGATTGGAACAAGGCGAGGACGAAGAAGACCATTAGGAGCGAATCGCAAATCCTGGCGCGATCGAATGACGGCGTTACTTTCCCTTTCTTTGGCCGTTCTTGTTGCTACCGTTCTGTTTCGGAATCACGTTTTTTTTTTCTCATAAACTATACCATCTTGGCTCTGCTCGTTTATTTTCTTGGCTTGCGAAGTCCTTTCGACTGGCTGTGCAGCCCTCCTTGTCATACCTGTATATTTGATGGTTCAATCTCTGTTGCATGTCGTTCTTGCATTATGTATCATTGGACATCCATTGCATTTTTCTCTCGTACATTATTTTTGTATAGACAGGGAATTGGAAGGGACAATTGCCCTTGAGTTGTTCACATGGGATGGGCTGCGGATCCTCGGGACCCTTTAATGGCTCTGTTTTATACACCATTCTACTCTCACCTGTCTTGAATGCCGAGGCAAATCAAGGCCAGCCTGTCTAGATCGTCTTATCTATCAGTTCGATGATATTAGCCACAGGATGTGCCTATAATCGAATCCGAGGCACTGCTCTGTCATTAGATCAATCGCTAACTATGAGTGGGACGATCAATACACACAAGAAGTTTTACAGATACCGCGGACTCTCCCTGCATAATGATTGATTTATCAAAAAATGTCATGACCATCATTCTCCTAAATATTTTTATCATCCTAAACGGCAGGCCTCCCAATTCAGAGTATTCCACCCCGACTTCGTTCGCGGTGGCCCTTCCCGGAAACGACCCCTTGGGGCATGGAGGGGGGGCTAAAGCGGAAGTGGATCTTGTTTATCCTTCTGGCCAGCTCGCCTTCTCGTCTCAGCCCCATTCTTCGCTTTCTCACTTCCCTTTTTCCTTTTCGTCTTTTCCATTCTTACTTCCAGCGACCTAGCTGTTGGCTCTTTGCGACCTCCGTGGCCGCTATGATTCTTTAATAGCCTTGTTGCTACCCTCTACTCTCGTTACGAAATTAACCACGCTGGTATCGACTGACCTATCGACCTCCGACCTCCGACCTCCGACCGCGCCGTCCACCAACCGACCTATCCTCGTTCTCGCCACCAATACCTTCCTTTTAACTCATTTTCCAGGCCATTTGGCTCCTTGCCAATATGGATACTGCCACCAGCACGGGCGCCAAGCACGACGCCGATCTGCGTCGGCGAAATGTCCCTGACACCGGGAAAGCATCCACACCTACCTTCACGGTCGATCACGATGTGAAAAAGACCAAGCAGGGCCAGGTGAATATATACATAGGCTGATATCCTCGGCTTGCGCTAACACACCATTTCTATACAGTCTCCCTCTTTCCTACATGTTCTCGCTGGCTGGGAACCGATCATCGCTCCGATCCTCCTGACAGCCTTTGCTTTGTTCACTCGACTCTACCGCATCGGTCGTTCGAATATCGTTACCTGGGATGAAGCTCAGTATGAACAACACCTCCTGTCCTGTGCAATTGAACCCCCCCAGACCAATGGCTGATACGGAATCTAGCTTCGGAAAGTTCGGCTCCCACTACTTGAAGCGCGAGTTCTACTTCGATGTACACCCACCTCTAGGAAAGATGCTCGTTGGTCTCTCCGGCTACCTTGCAGGCTACAATGGATCCTTCGAGTTCAAGTCCGGCGAGAAGTACCCCGAGGAAGTTGACTACACCTTCATGCGAGCCTTCAATGCCATGTTCGGCGTCGTGTGTGTTCCTCTTGCTTACTATACTGCCCGCGAGCTGAACTTCCGTCGCGCTACGGTCTGGCTGATCAGCTTGATGGTGCTG
Organism: Penicillium brasilianum; assembly: GCA_001048715.1. Taxonomy (NCBI): domain Eukaryota; kingdom Fungi; phylum Ascomycota; class Eurotiomycetes; order Eurotiales; family Aspergillaceae; genus Penicillium; species Penicillium brasilianum. Next base: position 2,920,928 of record CDHK01000001.1, on the reverse strand, counting down.
TGCGAAAACTCCTATGCGACCATCTCCCGCTTTATTCTTCTGGATTCGATGCTGCTCTGTTTCACCTTCACTACGATGATGTGCTGGGCCCGATTCCACCGCCTGCAGCGTGCCAGCTTTTCGCCAGAGTGGTGGCTCTGGCTTTGCCTGACTGGATTCAGCATTGGCTGTGTCTGCAGTGTGAAGTGGGTTGGATTCTTCGCCACTGCGGTCGTGGGTCTCTACACTGCCGAGGATCTCTGGAACAAGTTCGGAGACGTGAAGATGCCGCCGGTGAGGATCCCTGTGACAATACTTAATCGACAAGAAATCTGTGGCTAACCTTATATTCTTAGACTCTGCTTGCCAAGCATCTCTTTGCCCGTGTGGGAGGCTTGATTATCATCCCTCTTCTGGTTTACATGTTCTCGTTCTACTTGCATTTCACCGTCCTGTCCAACAGCGGTCCCGGTGATGCGCAGATGAGCTCTCTTTTCCAGGCGAATCTGCGTGGTACTGAAGTGGGCAGAGATAGCCCTCTTGAAATTGCTCATGGATCCCGAGTCACCATCAAGAACATGGGTTATGGCGGTGGTCTTCTGCACTCGCACGTTCAAACCTATCCGGAGGGTTCGAACCAGCAACAGGTGACCTGCTACCACCATAAGGATGCCAACAACGACTGGTTCATTTATCCCAGCCGCAACGAGCCCGAGTATGATGCCAACGGTGATCTCAAGTTCATCGCCGATGGAGACACCATCCGTTTCATTCACGGACAGACCGGCCGTAATCTGCATTCTCACGCTGTCGCTGCTCCGGTTACCAAGTCCCACTACGAGGTTTCTTGTTACGGCAACATCACTATTGGCGATGACAAGGATCACTGGAAGATCGAAGTGGTTAGCGATGCGGCATCCCGTGATCGTTCCAAGATCCGTACACTGACCACTGCCTTCCGACTGCGCCACCCGTCCATGGGTTGTTACCTCCGGGCTGGTAATGTCAACCTGCCGCAGTGGGGTTTCAAGCAGATTGAAACCACTTGTGTCAAGGAAAACAAACCGGGCGATGTGTATACTCACTGGAATGTTGAGTCACACACTAATGAGCGCCGTAAGTCTAGCTACCCCCCCTATTCTATAGCCCAGATGAGGTAGACCACCGACTAACATTATGTTCACAGTGCCCCCCGGTGACCCTGGTTCCTACAAGTCGCCCTTCCTGAAGGACTTCATCCACTTGAACGTTGCCATGATGACCTCGAACAATGCCCTGGTTCCCGACCCTGATAAGCAGGATGACTTGGCCTCCCACTTCTGGCAATGGCCCATCCTGAACGTCGGTCTGCGCATGTGCTCCTGGGATGACAACGTTGTGAAGTATTACCTTCTCGGCAACCCTCTCGTCTACTGGGGAAGCACTGGCAGTCTTGTTGGCTTCGGTATTCTGTTCATCTGGTATCTTTTACGCTGGCAACGAGGATACAAGGATCTTACCCAGCAGGAGATTGACCATATCCACTATTCCGGCATTTACCCTGCCATTGGTTGGGTTCTGCACTACCTTCCGTTCATCATCATGGCGCGTGTGACTTACGTCCACCACTACTACCCAGCTCTCTACTTCGCTATCATCAACTTCGGGTTCTGCGTGGATTGGGTTACTCGCAGAATTAACGCCAAGGTATCCGCCGTGGTGTATACCGTTCTTTATGCCGTTACCATCGGACTCTTCATCCACTTCCGTGCCATCGTGTTCGGCATGGAAGGCCCCAACCAACAGTGGGCCCATCTGCGCTGGCTGCCCGGATGGAAGATCTCGAACTAAAGGGACTGAATATGAACTGCCTGTGAAACCGACAAAAAAAAAGTACGGTGGGCTTTTACTTTGGCTCTCTATGGCTGATGTAGAGTTGGTTGGTCCCTTTGCTATTCCACTCGATGTCTTTATTTCATTTTTCGATACGGGAGACTCCGCGAGGCTCAAAATGGGGTTGGATCATTCACAGTGGCGAGGACGTTGCTTATCTTGATGGATTATGCCTTTGTAAAGATAGTATAATTGATCTCTTTCACTGGATCTTATGTCATATGTACATTCTCTTGCAATTAGTGAAGCTTTCCAGCGCGAGGTAATCGCACTGTGGGCAGTTTTAAGCCAGTATTAAATTCCGTTCCATCTGGGTCTAGCAGCAATTTCCGGTCCAGCCACTGCCTTTGCGCATCGCATCGTCCATCCCCAAGGTGACCGTTCTTGGAACCCCTGTATGAGCACCCCCCGAAGCACCAAATCCTTTGACTCCGCTGCGCCGGTCGTTGAGGTCATACCTACCCGCTTCGATATTGCGGTAGATGCGTTCAGCGACTTCCAGAAATGCTCGCTCTACTCCATCGCCCGACTTGGCACTAGTCTCAACGTAGCGAACGACGTTATTCAAACGGCACCATTCCTCGGCCTCCTCCTGGGTGACTTGTCTCTGATTGGAGCTCGATTCCTGACCGGCCAAGTCTGTCTTATTTCCAACCAAGATGACCACGATACCCTCCTCGGCAATCTGGCGTAAATCTTGAAGCCACTGCGTACAAGATACGAAGGTCGATCGTCGGGAGATGTCAAAGACGAGGAGAGCACCGGAGGCACCTCGGAAGTATGAGCGGGTGATCGACTTGTATGTCTCTTGGCCAGCGGTATCCCAAAGAGAAAGCTTCATTCGTTTCTGGCTGGGGGCCTCTTGTGGTTTCCGGGGTGGCGTGGGGAGGCCGCCGGAGGTCGTCGAGACCTCCGAATGGTTCTCGCCGGGTACACGGGCGGCGCTGCGAGGATCCTCATCTAGCCCTAGCTCCTGCGATGCAGGGGGTCCAACCGGGACAATTCTCGATCCGAACTCAACACCGATGGTGACATCGTGAGTAGGGGAGAAACGACCTTCGCAGAGGCGAATGGTGAGCTATATACACAGCTTAGTTAACACGGGCTTGGTCATGGTATTCGAAGCACTAGACTCACGCTGGACTTGCCGGTACCCGAGTCACCGATGCAGACAAGCTTAGCAATATAATCCCATGGCTGTGACATGGAGAAGAGTATGTCCAACGTGGATACGGTAACCAGTCGTGCGCGCAGCGTCAGGAGTGGCCCTGGTTATCGCGAGATTCCTTATCGTACCGCTGAGTCAGCTATCGGGGCCTGACCTGCCCGGATGACGCTTGCATCACCTGAATGACCGGTCAACCTTCAGCTTTATATCTCTCCCCTGCTCGTCCTGCCCGACTTGCAAGATCGGGTAGTTTCAAGACCAGGGATTACTTCATCTACTATCCTCTGCATCTGAGCCTTCGAGAAACTTGAGATCTCGTACATCACCTTTTTTCATACCCAGCTGATCTCCGGAGAGTGGGCCATGTTCTCGGAATGTATGTATATGCTATACCCACCATGTGTTTGGGTGCCTAGCTCACTGGGGTTTTCCTTCCTACAGATGCCTCACGCTTCCTCGCTCAGTCACAGTCGCGAGTCTCATCTCGCCCAGACGAGCTTCAAAGAACCGGTCGTGCTCCTCCAAGTCAACGCCAAGGCAGCACACGACACCCTTCGTCGCGCTCTTTTCTAAGAAGCGGTGACCCGTATCGACCGGGTGCCTCTCAGATCTCCAACTTCCCATTTGCGTCGCGAGTATCGGCTCAACCGGCTCCTTTATTCTACAGCGCGACCGACGAATTTCGGGAAGAAGATGACGAGACTGAGCGGGAACGAGAGATTGCGGACTTCTACGCCTTACAACGTTCAAGGCGACATTTCGGTGACAGCAACTTGAGAGAATCTTTAGAGAATGACGAAGATTCGAACCACTCCGTGGATTTAGAAGACGGCCAATCTCGATACGATGAGCGTCCTGGCAATGGGAAGGGCATCAAGAGCTCGTGGCGAGGTGAGAAGAGCATACCAGCTCCCCGCCAATCTCGAATCGCGACCGTGGAAGAAGGAGTGGAACAAGCACCCGACTCCTTCGCCAGTCCTAGCAGTAGAGCCAGAGGAAATCTAGTGGACGTGGGGTTAGAGGATTCCTTTCGAGGTGGGCTCGATGATACCGATCGTATGCCGTCTGAGATCATTGGTGACGAACCGCCTATTCAACGATTTCGAGAAGGTCCTTCGGTCAAAGATGACTCGTTCGGCTTCAACGCATCCGACAGCCAGGCAGACCAGACTCAACCATTATTCTCTTCGGAAGCTCCGCGACGGTCGAGCTCTACGAGTTCCTTACCCGCATCGATCTCGCCTCTTACATCCGAGACCACCATGCATGATGCCTTTTGGGGCCAACTATTCTTAATCGCTCTTGCAGGGTTATTCGCGACTGCTTTTCTGGTTTATCTCCACACGTCAGCCCCGTCTTCTGGTGACAAGTCACAATGGGGGGACACCATCTACTTCACCGTCCACGGGTCTTATTTTCTGCTAGGCATCTATACTCTCGTATCGATTTTCGTCTCCCTACTCTGGCTGGCCCTATTACGATCTTATGTGCGAATCTTGGTCTACATGATCGTCGTTGCGGTGCCTATCATTCTATACTCATTCTCTTTGTACCCTTTCATCTCAAGCTTTAGGGGTGCATGGAATGGGACCAGCTTCCAAGACAGAGTGATGCGATGGGGCTCTTTGGTTCCTTTCGTGATGGCGAGCTTATGGATTTACAACGTTATCCGAGGGCGTCGAGCAATCGGCAAGGCAATCGGTGTGCTCGAGTTTGCATGTCGTATCCTGGCTGCAAACCCAGAGCTACTTGCCCTCGGCCTCATTATCCTTGCTTGTGTCGTCTCGTGGACATGGATCTGGATGCTCATGTTTACCCGTGTGTTCCTTGGCGGCCATCTATCAGGATCGAGATCCTTTATCATCGATCTGAGCAGCTGGTGGCTCGGTGTCTACTTTGTGCTCATCTATCTATGGTCTATCGGAGTGATTGCAGGAATCCAGCGTGCCGTGACCGCAGCAACAGTCAGCCAATGGTACTTCCACCGCCTCGCGAGCCCGGCACCTACATCGAGGCAGATTGTCCAGGCAGCAATCGTCCATGCTACTAGTACGTTGTTCGGCACGATCAGTCTATCGCGTCTGCTCGGGCTGCTCATTCGTCTACCAATTCTCCTTCTACCCAGCCGACTATCTTCAATCATCAGTCTCTTTGCATACTCCCTTATTCCTACCCCCATTGCGTATCTGACGAACCCGCTCTCTCTAACGTATGCTGCGATCCACTCGCAGCCGTTGGGAGCTTCCGCGCGAGGCCTGAGCCAAATGGCCCTCCTCGCACCATCAGCAGCTTCAACGTCTCTCCACCCCGGCGCCTATTCTCGCTCACCAGGAGGAACCTCTTCTCTTCTTTCCTACCGGCTTTCGAAACTGATCCTCCATGCTACCCGCTTCATGATGTCTCTAGCCCTCGGTTTCGGCGGCTGGGTCACAACGGCTCGAAGTCTGAACACGAGTGGTACAATTCGCGGCAGTATGTATGCTTATGTAGTCGGCCTAATCGCAGCAACGATTGGCTGGAGCATATTGGGTGCCATGGAGAGTGTCATTGCAGACATCGTGGATGCCGCCGTGATATGCTGGGCAAGCGAGGTCGGCGTTTATGGACGGGAAGCTCGATATTGTCGCGAGGCGGGATGGTTGTTTGGAGATTCAAATCCGGATTTCCGACGCGAATACGGGGAAGTCTAAAACCTCCTCTATGATCATGATACTATTTTTCGTTGGATGATTTTTTTTCTTGCTTTTTCGATTTCTTTTGAGCGGATATGACATTGCGATTTGGGTTCTAAACGGTAGTCTATTCCAATAAAATGACTATACTTCTATAGAGACACCTCTCTCTACTGGCTAGGTTCAAATCAACATTTAAGTATACACGATCAGGTGGATATAAGGAAACCCCCCCCCCCCTTTCAATACAAAATGCTACATTCGAAATAAACAAGTTACCTACCGAGTCCTGTATAATTCACATTAATACTTCTCACTGATAACGTCAGCAACTGTATACGAGACCTCTATCTATTTACCCCTATAATAGACTAAGTTAATATTCTACTCCCCCTCCTACTATATCGCCCTCTTCTACAGTCTTTTCTACAGTCTTTTCTACAGTCTTTTCTACAGTCTTTTCTACAGTCTTTTAATGGTCTTTTTAATGGTCTTTTCTAAGATAGGGCTATACATCCATATGACTCTACTGTCTACTGGTATTTTGTCAGTCTCGAATATAGCATTCTATATCAAAAAAAGGGGGGGGGGGATCCCTTATTAGGACTAACCTTATCGTGCCATGAAACTTTCTGTCGTGTCATTAATACCATCCTAAATAAATCACAATACTGATGAAGTTGATCTGTATTGGCCGTGATATATCTTAACATCTCAAATACCTATACTTGAAAAAAATAGAAACACATCCAGGGCTCATTGGTATCATGGCGGAAGAAAAAAACAAATCACTCAAAATGCACACCCTGAGACGCCGAATTACTTGGGAGCCTGGCCTCCTCGAAACGTGGTGAAAAAGAGGGAAAGAGAGCGAGAGAGAGGGGTGGTGGGGAAGGAGGTTGAGAATAAGGTGCAAAATTAACAATTGAGAATATCGCTGGATAAGCTTCAAAAAAAGAATCCAAAAAGCTTTAAAGTCAAAGGGTCAAGCGACCTTGCCATTCCACGCCTTCTTGTGAGCACCATTCTTTCAAGAGAGACCGGCCGAAGCGAACTACTTCGATGGGTGGAGTGGCCGCTCCGAGAGGAAGGAAATATTCACCGGAGTAATCTCCTGGCTTTAGAGATGCTTTACCTCGCTCGGTATATTGATGAGAGCGCCGAGACCAGGTGGTAGAGAAGTCTCGGCTGAGGACGTCCTCAGAAAGACCGCGAGAACCATCGAGCCACAACTTCTGCGACTCCTTGTAGTGTTCCAACAGGCGGCTTTTAAGTTCCGCGAATTCCTTGAGGCTCTTCTTATTCTCGTCCGCTAACACGGTGTTGCCGTCGCTGCCCGGGGTGGGTACCGGGGTGTGTTCTCCGGGTAGCGGAGTGACGGCGAGACGTTCGAGGTCCAATGCGTGGATAGTATCGTAAGAAACTGCACCCAGGAGCTGGCATAGACTATGCAAAATTGGAAAGGAGACGCTGTTCTTCTTGACGGCGCGCCAAAATGGTATAATGGAACGCCAGGCGGACGAGTCTCCTCCTTGCCGAAGGAGAGCTTTCGCTTGGTCGTCGGCCACGAAGGCGAGGACAAAACACATGATCGCTTCGAGAGCAGTCACGACGGCCAGTTTCTCATCGGTAGCGGAGGGTCCGTTATTATATCGATCGGCGGCATGTTTCAGGTCTCGACCCATTTTGGTAAAATTCTTGAAATCTTCCTGCCAGGCCCTCCGCTCCTGATCTCGTTGTTCGTGATTGCGGAAACGATCTGGTTTGGAGGGTGATGCCTTGGTGCCAGGGTCGACCGAGAGACGTTTAGTGGCCGGATTGACGGGTGTCTTGCCTTCGCCGTCCATGGGGTCGTTTCGACGATTTCCATAGCCCTTGAGATCTTTGACGGGTGTCAACGAGGTAGTCTTGACCTTGTCTGGCGTCGGCAGGTGAGATTTCTCAACCGATGGTCGTGGTTCCTTCAAGCGGGCACTGCTGCTGGTGGGACCGGGTGTCGTTTCAGCAGCGTCAGGCTTAATCTTGGGTTTGACTCGATCTGGCGGTGGTTTTTCACGAGCGGGCCCAGGGTCTTTCCTTCGATCGACAAGGGGGACCTCATCCGCCTCGGTGTCTTGACCCGACGGCGAATCTGCACGGTGGGCTTTCCTTTTACCAGAAAATTTGAGCAGGGCGTCAACTCGTTTCCGGTTCACCTTGCCGTAGCGCAATTTCACAATCAGACTCAGCCGGGAGGGATATGAATCCTTAGTCGAAGCACCCGTGCGGCTGCTGGGTAGACTCGAGTTGCTGCCACTATTGGCGGATGTAGGAGTTCGAGAGTGACCTATATCGTCTCGCCTCGGCTTTGCTAATGCATTGTCGCGCCTGGGGGAACTCTGGCCTGGCGAACTTTCCTTGAGCTGCGCCAGTTCCTTCTCAATCTCTGGGGGTAGGGTCGGAGACAATAACCGCGGTAGTCTCGGTCCCGGAGCCCGGTCTGGGCCGGGCGAAGGAGGAAGGGTTGGAGAGAGGAGAATTGGAAGTGATTTGGCGGGTGTGACTTCTTTGCGCGACTCTTTCTCGGGTGATAACCGTGGTCTCTTGGAAGAATGCATGTTGGTATCCTTGGTCGCGTGTGAACTTCCTTGCTCGGTGTCCGTCGTTGGGGGTCGCTTCTTGGCTGTTTTGGAGGGAGAAAGGTCTGGGGCTAGTTTCGGGGTATTTCGATGCTGTGATTCGGGCTTCTCCTGCTTCTCGTGTTTCCTTACAGACTCCGGGTTAGGAGCGCGCGGTGTGTGGTCGCGCCGGTCCGAGTTAGAACGGTCCCGGCCTCTCTGATCATGAATTGCTGGCGATGGGGAAGGAGCCGCTCCGGTCGTTTTCTGGTTCTTATAGTCGTTCAAGCTAATCTTCTTCTTCGCCACGGTTTCTCGAGGTTGCTGCTCGGTGGTTGTCCTCGGACCCGAAGGTTGATCGAGCATCATGCGACCCGACTCGTCGGACCAGTCGCCCACCGCAGCCAGTAAGGAATCGGTGTCGTGGTGTGTCAGAAAGGTCATATACTGAAGTTGCTGCTCGTCGTGGCTAAAGGGACGGTCATGTCCCACGGCCCAATTGCTGTTGGCGGAACGGGACCCGAGACGGAACGGCGCATTCGTGGGAAGGGTGAGGAGGTAGGGATGGAGGGGAAGCACGTCGTCGGAGAGTCGTTTCAATCGGCGGTTGAGTATCTCCAGGTCGGAGGTATAGGGCTGGCTCGCGAGCTGGGAGAATGAAGTATCCGCGGAGGGGGGCTGATCGTTCACCGACATCGCAGTCCGCGGGGGATGTGAAGGGATTCGTGAACCATGGATCACAATGCGCGCGCACGGGCCAGATAAGAGGGATAATGTCGATGTGAGGAATAAATCGAAGGCGCCGAGGAGGGTGAATGCTCGAGCTGTGGTGGACGCTGGAAGTATGCGCCGGAAGTGAGAGGAGGAATCGAGAGCGGGTCCAAACACATCGAGGCGAGGGCGCGCGTGCGAGAGGGAGCGAGAGAGCGAGTCGGAGACGGCGAGAGCGGGTCAACGAGCACCACCAGAGGAGCCTCTAAGGCATCATAAAGGGTGGTCAGTCCCTTTGAACGTGATCGGTTGGCAGGTCGGGGGGAGTAGAGGGTGTCAAGCACAAGCAGGTTGAAAGGGGCCGAGGAAAAGCAAAGGATCAGAGTTCAGGACGTGGAAGAGAGAGTCTCCAAGTTCCTTTCGGAGGGTCTCAGCTCTCTGCCCGCCTCGCCGCTTTGGGCTTTTGACACTTTGACACTCGACACTCGACACTCGACACTTGACACTTTGATCTACGACTATTCGTACAATAGTACCTTTTAACTATGCTGTCATCATAAATATTAAACAATACTCTCCCTTGGCTCTGGTCTATCCGTGTCGATGCAGCAGACGCCCACTTCTTTGTTATGGTTCAAATCACAATTGCATCATTGTGGACATGTTGGGGCATGTATGACCGCCATTGTATACTTTAACATCTCCAATGGCCCCACGAACTCTCTCGCCTGATTCCGAATATCGCAAAGGTCTAGTTCGAATAGTCACTCTTTGTATCGATCCTGATAGGGTCACTAAATAAACCACCATGGTATACTCGAGTTCTATATGTTTGAAACCTCCACAATCCTTCCAGAATCATCTTACTAGTCACCGAGTGTAGCAATAGCTCAAAGATAATGCTTTGTCCCATCGAGACAGCCGATCTAAAATACCTCCGAAAAAAACCCTTTCGAAGGAAATCAGTTCAAGTATATCTGGTTGGATTGACTGTCGAGCTGACCCTGTCGATAGATGATCTACATATATATACCATAAATAGTGCTATAGACACCGGCACACAGTCTTCCTTCTCTTCCACTCTCTATGACCGATCATCCTCCGCAAACTTGTCCTGCCAGAAAGCCCGGAAATGGTGCCCCTGTCCCAACTCCGAAATCTCCTTGATCTCCTGGGGGGTCAACTTAAAGGTCAACACCCGCAAGTAACTGGCCAAACGAGTTTCCTTTCCACTGGTGGTGATTGAAATCACGTCCTGGTCCAAATTCCAGCGGAGCAAGATCTCGGCCGGGTTGACGGCATACTTGGTAGCCAGACCCTCCAGCAGCGAATCCAACGGGCCCCCGGCGGCACGAGTAACCGGCGTGAGGCCAGCATAGCTGACGGTCTTAATACCCTTGCTCGCCTGCCAGGAAACCAAGTTGCCGTGCTGAAGGTACGGGTGATACTCGATCTGGTTCACGGATGGAACCACCTTGGCGGTTTCCAAGACCGTCTCGAGGTGGCCCTGCAGGAAGTTGGAGACGCCAATGGACCGGGCCTTGCCGGAGGCCTTGACCTGTTCCATAGCAGCCCAGGCGGTTTGCAGTTGCTCCTTGGTCTGAGCAAAGAACGGCTGGTGGATAAGGTACCTGAACATATGAGGGAACCCAGCACGTCAGTCGCGAGGTCCAAGGTGCAAAGCAATGCCAGAGAAAACGCAATCAGGAGGGAGTCAATCCGACATACAAATCAACATAATCCACTTGGAGCTTCTTTAGACTAGCATCCAAAGCGGCGGGAATGTCTGCTATGTTCTGGTTCACTTTGGTAGTGACGAAGAGCTGGTCTCGCGGGAGATCGGACTCCGCAATGGCCTGACCCAGTTCTTCCTCGGTCCGGTAGACTTCGGCGCCGTCGAGGTGATAATATCCCAGCTTTACGGCACTCTTGGCCGAGTCGACTAGCTCGCGATTCAGACCGGATGCTTCGCTCCTTTTGAACCATGCCGTGCCGGTACCATAGCCGATCTGGTGGGGGTGGAGGGGTTGACGTTAGTAGGTTCACAACGGAAAGATAACGAATTATAGTAGAGCCATCAGATGGAAGGGTGTGTAATAGGATATGTGAGGTGTCCAGCTAATACTTACCACGGGAATCGAGGTGCCATCGTTGAGCTTGACAGAGGGAATAGACCGCGAGGTAGCCATGGTTATATACAAGGCAATTATGGAGGAGTTATGGAATGGAGAGCTTGGAATTGGGGAAGTGGGCCATACTTAAGCAATCCAACAGCTTGAATCACGAATTAAAGGCTCCAAGTGAATCATTTTCCGATCCGATCTTTCTACGCCCAATTGTGCCCACCCGAACGGAAGCGGGCCAGTTCCGCCAGAAAAAGAGGAGCATCCAACGATGAACCGTAACAGATAACCAATGTCTTAATCAAAGAGAATGGAAACAGTATGCTAGCTGAGAACTATGAAACTCTAACCCAGCAAAGATTACCGAAAACTTACCCCTCTCTCCCCCCCCCCCCCCCCCCCCCCCCCACTGACATAAGTATACGATCAGCAATCCAAGCTTAATGGAGGGTCTGCTGTTCTCTTCCGCGGGCCAGACGAGTCGCGATTAATAATAAGGCACATGATGTCATCCGCGCCGTCCTGACGCGAACGCAGTTTATCAGATTCGATTACTGCGCCAATAGCTAATCATACGAGAGAGTCAACACTGGAGAAACTCTCTATGCCCGCCATCCAGGCTCGTATGCTTCGTGCCTGCACCGGACGATCTCTGTACATGACATCCGCACCATCACTCCATTCAACCATTCGGATCCGACTGGGCCAAATGGCGTCCCATCTCTCCACCACCCCCAGCACGATTCCGGCCGGGACAATGTCCCTGGCAGACTTGCCGAAATCTAATGTCTTCACCTCGAAACTGCCGGCAGACCCGGCATTCGAGACCCCCGAGGCCTCTCACAAAGCGCCGCGCCAGACCCTGGGCCCCCGCATGGTGAAGGGCGCCTTGTTTACCTATGTCCGGCCGGAAACCGTCGAGGAGCCGGAGTTGCTCGGAGTGAGTCCGAGGGCGATGGCGGACCTGGGCCTCAAGCCGGGTGAGGAGCAGACCCCGGCTTTTCAGGCGTTGGTTGCGGGGAATGAATTCGCCTGGTCCGAGGAGAAGGGGGGTGTTTACCCATGGGCGCAATGCTATGGAGGTTCGTCTTGCTCTCAGTCCTCATATTGAAACCACAAGAGAGAATTGAAGTTGAAAACTAACGAATCATCCATCGATGGATAGGATGGCAATTGTAAGAAGTGACCTGGACTCTATCTTATCTCCCAATACCTCAGTGAAGGAAAGACTAACAGCTGCCAGTGGTTCATGGGCGGGGCAACTGGGAGACGGTGTAAGCTATCTCTGTTGGCTCAAAGCGCACCAAAACCCCCTGAAAATCGCTAATTGATTCATAGCGAGCCATCAGTCTCTTCGAAACCACCAACCCCGCGACTAAGAAGCGATATGAACTGCAATTGAAGGGCGCCGGAAAGACGCCTTATTCACGGTTCGCGGATGGGAAGGCAGTCCTTCGCTCTAGCATCCGAGAATACATTGTCTCCGAAGGTATGTTTTCGAGCACAGTTCACTCCTCTTTCCCCTCTCATACAGTATGATGCATCTACTGAAACCATCTATATAGCCCTCAATGCCTTGGGTGTGCCCACTACCCGCGCACTCTCCCTCACTCTCCTGCCAAAATCACAGGTACTCCGCGAACGCATCGAGCCCGGTGCAATCGTCGCCCGATTTGCCGAGAGTTGGCTACGAATCGGCACCTTTGATCTCCTCCGCGTCCGTGGTGAACGTGACCTCATCCGCCAACTGTCCACCTACATCGCTGAAGATGTCTTTGGCGGATGGGAAACCCTCCCCGCCGCGATCTCGGTCGGCGAAGGCCAAACCGCCGCCGAGATGGACGACCCGCCCCGCGGCATTGGCCGCGACGAAGTCCAGACCCAACAGGGTGTAGACGAGAACCGGTTTGCGCGACTGTACCGGGAGATCGTGCGGCGGAATGCAAAGACCGTTGCTGCATGGCAGGCATACGGTTTCATGAACGGCGTGCTCAACACGGACAACACCTCGATCTACGGGTTATCTCTGGACTACGGTCCGTTCGCTTTTATGGACAATTTCGACCCGCACTATACCCCCAATCACGATGACCACATGTTGCGCTACTCGTACAAGAACCAGCCCAGCATCATCTGGTGGAATCTTGTTCGACTAGGCGAGTCACTAGGCGAACTCCTCGGCGCCGGCAACAAAGTCGACGACGAAACGTTTATCAAGGACGGTGTCAGCGAGGAGATGGAAGCGGAACTAGTCAAGCGTGCCGAAACGGTCATCGAACGAACGGGCGAAGAATTCAAAACCGTCTTCCTGAACGAGTACAAAGGTTTAATGTGTCAGCGTCTGGGACTGAAGACGCAACAGGAGTCTGATTTCCAGAAACTCTTTTCCGAGATGTTGGACACGCTCGAAGCACTAGAACTGGACTTCAATCATTTCTTCCGTCGCCTGTCTGGGCTATCAGTTTCCGAGCTGGATACCGAGGAGAAGCGGGTGACTGCAGCAGCAGTGTTCTTCCATGCCGAGGGATTCAGTGTTATCGGGTATACCGAGGCAACGGCCCGGGCTCGAATTGCCAATTGGCTGGACAGCTGGCGGACTCGTGTGCTCGAGGACTGGGGGAGTGATGCCGACAATGAGAGACAAGCTGCCATGAAGACCGTCAATCCCAATGTGAGATTTTTCCTTCCGAGAAACCAAGTGGTTTGCCCTTCACAATCATTTGGATATACGTACTCATTTATCTTTTTGGACTATAGTTCGTGCCCAGAGGCTGGATTCTGGATGAAGTGATCGAGAGGGTGGAGAAGAAGGGGGACCGGGATATCTTGGGGCGCGTGATGCAGATGAGTCTGAACCCATTCAATGACGAATGGGGATTGAACAAGGCAGAGGAAGAGCGATTCTGCGGGGATGTGCCCAAGTACAAGCGAGCCATGATGTGTAGCTGCAGTTCTTGAGGTTCATGCACTCTGCTAGTTCACCTGGACTGAACCTCCTACACCATTGACCACTTCGTCTGGTTAGAACTTAGTCTAAAAGATTGAATATCATGTACATACTACCAAGGCACCACCCACACTTCGGTGGCTACAGGCTACAATCCTACAAACAAGAACATTGTCGAGAGTCGTAGTCATGCATTTTCCCCATGCACCTCAGTATCTCCCGTAACGCGCCCAAAGAAGATCAGAATTCCATGCATACCCAATTTTATTTGCAAGACCAAATGACCCACTGCAGCCTCTTCCAACTTCACACTTTTCCACGCGAGGAAAGCCCGGTAGACACAGAAAAGTAAAAGCAACACTTTCGAAAATCAAGATCAAAGATCTCGATCCAGACGAGGAGAAGGACAATACAAAAAAGGCACAGGGAAGAAATTCCAGCCCCCAGAAATGCAAAGGAAAAAAGAAAGATCCATGGTCGTGATTCAAGCCGTGAGTGATAATACAAAGTCAAACAAACCCGAGGGAAATAGACATCTCAAATCGTGGCGCATGCAGAAAAAGGGGGAGGGAAGAGTAGGAGGAATATGGGAGGAGAGAGAGAGATAGAGAAAATCATCCGTTTTTTGGTTCCGGCACTCCTAGTTCCCGACGAGGACAGGACGAAACAAGGAAAAAAAGACGTTGCAAAATTCCAGCAAAGACATGACGAGTTTTTTAGTTGGGGCAGGCGGCCTGGACGTGGCCGGGCTGCTTGCACTTGTAGCAAACACGCTCGCCACGAGCCTCGGTGCTGCAGTCGCGGGAGACGTGGCCAACCTCACCACCTGAAGAGAGAAAGAGAGGGGTTAGCTTCGTCTTGAGACAGAAGGCAAGGCAGTATCGAAGGATGCAAAGGGGTGAGAGAAAGAGGGTGTACTAACAGTTGTAGCACTTCTGACCCTGGGTGCAGTCACGGGCCATGTGGCCGAAGCCACCGCAGGAGTAGCAGGTCTGAGGACGGCCAGAGCCGTAGGATTGGTAGCCACCAGAACCGTAGTTACCACCACCCTGGGAGCAGTTGCGGGCAATGTGACCGACCTGGCCGCACTTGTAGCACTCCTGGCCGCCACCGGAAGCACCGCCGTAGCTGGCACCACCGCTGCCGCCCTGGGGGCACTCGCGAGACAGGTGACCGGTCTGGCCACAGCGGTAGCAGGTGCGCTCCTTGGGAGGCTCGGGGCACTCGCGGTCTGGAGGAGGTGGAGGGTTAGTTGGGGGACTAAGACCAGTTTGTCGCTCACGGGCGAGAAGGCGACAAAGGTCGTTTCGGTGTTACTTACTGACGTGGCCCTCACCACCGCAGTTGTAGCTATTGGAGAATGAAGATTAGTCGCCGATTCAATCAATGGTGTTGGCGGGGAACAATAAAATTCAGCGACTTACCAAGTGGGGGTTCCCTTCTTGGGGCAGTCCTTAGCCTAAACATCACATCGTGTAAGCTCTCAAGTTCATTTTTCTTTTTCCAAAAAAAAGGAAAAAAGATAGAAAAGATTCTTCCGAAGACCTAGAGAGCTCTCAACGAGCTCTCTGCTCTCTGGAGATCCAATCCAAGCGAAGAGGACACGGAATCTTTACCTGGTGGGAGGCGTCACCGCCTAACGGAGAGGAAAAAAATGTCAGTCAAAAAAAGAAATCCAGGCGCCACGACCAAATCGCGGCCAATGAAAGATAGTGGGGGAATATAAATGCACATAGCATGTAAAAATACATAGCATGGTGCAAATATACAAAGGTGCAATTGGAAACGAAGTTCACAGCAGGGACAGTGTCCACGGCATCGAGAGGCGATCGGAAAGACCGTCCCTTGAGTCGCGAACCAGTGTGCGTGTCATAGGCGAGTTTGAGCATGGGCTCGAGGGACGAAGAACGTACAGTTGTAGCAAGCACGAGAACGGGGATCCATTTTGTTAGATTTGGGGGGTATATATGTCGTTTGGGACGAAAAAGAGGTGTGTGAGATAGTTGGATGAGGAGGGAGGAGATGAGGGGAGGTTTTTTTTTGGTCAGAAGCGGGAGTGGAACAGGCGAGGAAATTTGTAGTGCGGGGGGGGGGGAAGAACCAGGGCGGGAAGATTTCTCCCTCAGAAGTCAGGCAACATTCGCGGCCCAGGTTCACCAGTTGATTCCCCCCGCGGGCAGCATCCTTCACGTCAACCACCATTGAGACTCGCTTGAGATCTTGTTCAAGACCGTGAAGCGCCTCTTCAAGATATTGCTCCTGGCAAAAGGGTGTATGGTATGCACCCTGGCCAATGGGCATGTTTGGCTCTGCATTCCGGGCCCTCTCTCATCATACATGTGGAAGGCTAAGCTCCTATACCTCGACAATACATCAATTCAGCACGCCGATAACATCTCCTCCTTATCCATCATCTGAGACGAACTCCAGCCAGGCTGATCAAGTAAATGAAACAACGCTCGCCCTGCCTACAGCATGTCCACAGGAACAAAGCTTCTCAGGCCGACTCGGGCAAATTGGAATCGGGTCACTCAAGCTGCAGGTCCATTGAACCTGATCAACCAGCTCCGCTGGCTATTCGATCATCAAGAGCTATCTTGAATTGAGCAGCAACACCCTTCCATCTGACCCTGTTGTAGGGAAGGAAGAAATCGTCATGCTCGGCAATCAACGTGGACCGCAGCGAGCTGCCAAGCCAACCATGCAGGGTCGGAATGGTGTTCCAAAAAGTGCCTAGGGCCAGGGCGCTTCTAGATCACAGCCCGGCGACAGCGGAAAGAAAATCGGATCGGGGGTTGCGCAATTTATAGCTGCGCAAGAGTACCCGCCAGGGTCCCCAACTGCTCGCGGGGCAAGTACCTTGTGCTACGGGGCTTGCGCGACCGGGGTCCTTGCCCCTGCGTTAGCGCCCCCCAACCAGCCAGGATGCCGCGATCTTGGATCCAATAGTCGCAAGAGCGACTTGGCTATCTTTGGAAATCGATCGGGATCGTTGATCCATCGTGCAAAATCATTGGGGTTGCCCCCGCCAAAAGCCTCTAAACTACATCCAAGAGGACTTTTCCATCGGAGCTACGTGAAATCGTAGCATTCCAGTAGCTGCGTGCCAACAGTCTTCTCACGGAGCAAAAGTACTCGCTCGTCATCAAATCCAACACATCCATGCATGACGGACACCTCCTCAGGCACACCAGTGTCAAGCCCCGAATCACTCAGATCCCCCCTGAGACTACGGGGCGAAGACTCCAACTCCGATCCATCGCGATCTTTGTTCTCGGGGTTGACCTGGATGCTCTTTTCCTCTTGCAATAATTGCCGGCTGCCGAGAGAGCGCACTGCGGGCTCGAGCTCCCAAATGCGAATCTCGTCGCCGCGAGAACTCACAGAAACCGCTTTCCCTCGGTTAGTGACTTGTACGGCGGATACCGAAGACGTATGTCCCCAAAGCCGCTGACCGCCGCGAACAAAGATTCGGTGGTGGTCCGATACCACCAGGTACATGGTCAAGGTGTTGTCCGCATGCGAGGTCAGCAGATAGGGATGAGAGTAGGACATGGAGGTCGGTGGGTGCGGATGCACGATTGAAGGTACTACGGGGGCTGCAGCAATGGTACCATCACTCGGGTCAGCCCCCATGGAATGTCGTCGCATGCGTGAGGCTGTCCGGGCCCGCGATTGCATAGTACCATACTGGGAATCGACCGTACTGGCAAGTCGGGATTCCATCTGCTGACCATTTTGGTTGAACCGCAGTTCTTGAATGCCCAAAGACCATCCGCAGCCAATGTGGAAGAAACTGTAGACAATCGTAGCGACAATTTCTGGGCCAGATGTGCGGAGGGAAAGGGTCATTGGTGCCACCATATTGGCTGCGTTGAGCGAAGCCAACTTCCGCAGTTTTGTAGCCTCGCTAGTCATTTCGGAAACGTGGGATGAGACTCGGAGATTGTACAACGAAAGGCTTTTGTGTTGGGAAACAATCAAGAGATATGGTGAAGACAAAGCTATGGCGGTGATGGCACCATCCTTGAATCCGATGTGACTAGACCGGAGACGTAGTTGAGACGTTTCCATGTCGAAGACGTAGCGGTTGAAGTGACCATCATCAAACCCAACAACAACTTCCCGTTCGTCATCTAGCTGGCTCACCGCTAACGCGGTTGGAGAGACGGTAGCCTCATCTGGCTGTTTTGGAAAGGGGGCCTTTGCCAGGCAGTATGCGGGATCTTTTGCACACCAAGCTCGTAGGCCATGCGTCGCATCAGCCGTAAAGACAACTCCCGCACAAAGCTTGACTAGTACAGGAGGGGCAGGTGGGTGAGGAAGTTCGACTTCAGTCACTCGACAGACTCCCGTGGACCAATTGTGCCGAAGACGATATTGTCCTTTCCAGTTAGTGGCCTTTCCCTCCTCGGCTAGATGGCTGTGATCAAACCATGTCGAGACCTTTGGCGTGTACTCTACCCTCGGTGGTAGTGACGACCGAGTCACATTCGCTAAGCGACGAGCTCGAGGGCGAACCCATTGTGAATAGTACTGTCTTTTCCACAATTCAGAATCGCCAGCAAGAGTATGGAACCGATGAGACAACCTGGATTCGAAAGTTAGTATATGGAGTGGAGACATAGATTCAAACATTAGTATCATACCTCTGACACACATTCAAGGACGAGATTGGGAGAAACGACAGGACATGGAGCAGTAGTTCATCGCTTAGGGAAGACAAGCGGTCGAGCGGGGAGGTTACACCACCACGATACCTCTTGGCAGAGGGAAGTTCAAACTGTGCATCATCTCCCCGGCGCTTGGACATGCTGCTGAGAAGCCTCGAATCGCATCAAGTGGACATGACCTGTGGTGCCTATGAGGCGAATACACAACGTTGGAAAGCTGCTGATGCTTCGTCAGCGCCCCTTATCGGCAGCCGATAAGCAGTGGTCAAAAGGGCGGTCTGGGAAAGCGGTGTATGTACTGCCCATCTGACGCGTGCTGGTGATCAAGTCGCGTTTCACGGGTCTTTTGGCGAAGGTGCTTCCCCACGAACCCCGATGGAGATTCTAAAGGAACTGCATACCTCTATTGTAGAGGCGTGTGAGTTATCCATCAAGAACACTCAAAAAGAACTCGAGTCCCAGATCGCTGCTCGAGAGGCCCGTGTCAAGGAAGCCGAGACGAAAGCATCAACTGCCCTCGAGGCTCAGAGGGTTGCTGAGCAAAGGGTCAAAGAGCTTCAGCGTGAAGTAACTGCACTGCGGGATGAGCTGAGCACTCACAACACTGATCCGAAGGACCTTGAGCCACCCATTGAAATAAGCAACCTCGAAAGAGAATACGCACCCAAGAACATTTGGAGGACCGATCTACTTGAGGCAGACCAGCTTCGTGACATCCTCGAAAACAAATACACAACCCTCTATACCGATCTACAAGCATTTAGTCGAAGCTGGAGTGGTCTCAAATCAAAGCTACTTCAGCATAAAAAGAAGCTACAGCTCTGGGATAAACAATTGAACAAGGATTCATTCACGATCCTGCTGGATAAAGGTCCGGTCACATTCCAGAGGGTGCTAGACACCGATGCGGCTGTGAGAAACTACCGAAAGTCGCAAACTCCCAATATCAGGGACCAAATACCCTTGGTACCAAACCAGTGTCAAGTCTCGGGCTTTGTCTCCAACAATGGTACGCCTACTCCGAACTTGGCAAGTAGCACGGATGCAAACCCGCGCATCAAAATCGAAGCAAGCAGTCAACAAATGCCTGCTCCGAATCAGACCGTGATAACAGCTACGCAAAACACCTCTGCTAGTGGTGATGTTCTCTCTTCTGAGTCTGGCTCAGACGTACTCTATCCTCTGCCCAACATAGAGACGAAAAAGAGGAAGAGGGTCCATTCATCCGCTCAAGCAGAGCCCAGGAAAGGTGCCCCTGAACGACCTGTACTCGTCAAAGCCGAGACCATGTCATCAAGTCCAATACACCAAGCAGCAAATCTTGGCTTCGGCCCGCACTTTCCGAGCACTCAAGATTTGGATGAGATTGGCGCTACCGTGCCGACACCCACGAAACGACACGCTCACCGGGAGGTTCACTGGGAAGACGGGGGTGAAACATCAACTTTCAGCACACAGAATGACATTCCAGATCGCGAACCCCAACGCCACACCGTGCTACAGCCAATTGATGGTAATATCCGATCACCTAGATCCTGGGGGAAGGGACCCGAGTTGAAAAAGCGAGGAACCTCGAGTTCTCGGGCTCTTCTCATGGCAGAGGATGGGGAATGTGGCGATAGTCAGGATCGTACCCGAAGGAAGCGTGCAAAGAGCGCGGCAGCCATTCCGCACAACACACCCAGGGCCAAAGCGGATGGGACAATCACTCGAGATCGCCTACAGGGTCTTCTGGAAGGGTCATTACCTTCTAAATCACCCCTTCGTTCTCCCCATGAGGTATCAGACCGCGTCCAGAGCGACGGAGGAACTTCTATTATCCGCCAGAAGAGTAGAACCGCAAAGTCTGCATCTCCGCATCCGCACTCAGAACCGGCCGATCAACCATCTCAAGTGAGCCCAGAGGTTCAACCGGAAGAAGAACCATATCGGTCCCGACCTCTGCACCGTCTAAACCTAGGTCATTTCAAGATCAATTTAGCCAGGAATCAAGGTCTCGATTACGCCTACGACACAGTTGTCCGCAAGAAGGATGACCGAAAGTGCATGTCAGGTTGTACACGTCCTGGCTGCTGTGGAGATCGATTCCGTGCAATGGCTCGTATGGGGGTTCATAGCACAGATGCCTCCGCAGAACAGCAGGAGGAGGATCAGCGGATCCTCGAAGAGTATGTTGGCGAGGACCGACATTTGCTCGAGGGACTGAGTGACAAGGACCGCGAAAACCTGCTCGTGGAAGCTCGGGCACGAGCCCTTGCCAACCAGTATGGAAGGCATCGACATACCCATGAACGCGCAAGGAGCCCACCTGGATTCTGGCGAACTGAAATGCCGTCTACTCAGGAAATCGAGGCAGACCGAGAAGCTGCTCGGAAATTGGAGCGAGAGAAGGTCGAAGAGCGATATCGAGAGGCAATGCGACCCGGAGGGCTTTGGACCTGGGCTGATGAGTGATGGTTATGAATTAATGTAGCAAGAAAATATGAACGAACACGATGAGAATTGTGTAGTATATGAAGGTGACCTGATATCTTGTTACTGTTTTGAAAGATTTGTAGAAGGATGAGCTTGTAGGTACAATGGTGGACAAGGAACTGCGGACTCGGTTGTAAGAGCATGCCATAACTACATAATACCTGTACATCAAACGTCAAAATTTACTAGCAATATAGCAATAGTGAAGTCTGTTCATACCCTGCGGAGTGCTCCGTCAGCCGCAAGCATCAACCTCGGCCCCGAGGGCTTGGCAGTGCCTCGTGACCTCCCTTGCTGCCGCCAACCTCTCCCCCGGAATTCGCGAACTCTCCGCATTGATCGGTCGCAGCCTGCAGGATCATGGAGACTATTCGCAACATTCAGAATCCCATCCCTCCGGTGGTGCTCCAGCCATCCAAGTGGTTGTCACTCTATGAGGACTTTGTCGCAAAGAACTCCAGTTCTGTTGGCTCGGTCGAGTCCGCTCTGAGGTCATTGACCTACATCATCCCAGGTAAGATAGGGCTTGGTGATATTTACAAGTGGTTGATCGCTGACAGACTATTTACCATCGTGTAGGAAGATATCGCGAATCCGAAATAACGTCAGAATGTGGTAAGTTGGAGATACCTAATGCCCCTGTGGAGATGCGGTGCGTAAGACGTGACATCTAACCGATTCATGTAGTGCACTCCGGAGTCCAACTTCTATCACTGTACCATGATTCTCTCGTGTCGCGAGTTATTTCCCGACTGCCGTCGACGGTCCCTCGACCACCGCCTACCCCCCATGCGCGATATACTAAATACTGGACCTCGCGCTCGTCGCTCTATCAGCGGGTCGCTGTTGCGTTGCAGATGCTCCAGTACACAGAGCTCCTTTGGGAGATGACGGCGCGGCGACGCGGGCAGAAGACAAAATGGCGTGTCGTTGTCTTCCTTGAATTTGCCAAGGCAATCTGCCGCCTACTCTTGCTTCGACTGACCAACTCGAGACCGTTGGTCAGCCCTCCCCTGCCAGAGCGGGAGGTGGATCCACGGTCGACCCAGGTAGAGGAAGACCAGAGTGACTGGAATGGCATGGAGACTCCCACGAGCGAGCGCTCTACGGACATTAGCTGGACCATGCCTCGCACAGGGCTGTCCTTGCCATCTCTTCCGGATGTGAACGAGGTGTCGAACTATCTCATCTCGAAGGTTCTCACGGCGGATGATATCAAGCCCCCGAAGACGTTGCTTCACCGTGTCACTGGGCAGGGACAGTTGGCAGAGGTGTTGTATATCCTGCGACCAGTTGTTTATGCATTGGCTATGCAGCGATGGAGCGGAGACCGCCGCAGCTGGCGACCATGGCTGATTGGATTCGGTATGGAATATGGTTGCCGGCAGCTTGCTAAGCGTGATTTCCGGGAGCGGGTTGCGGGTGGCCTGCGTGGTCTGACTGGACTCGAGCGAGAGGAACTGAGGAAGCGTGGATGGTCTATGGGTTGGTGGCTGTTGCGAGGCGCCTTCTACGAGAACATCACCAAGTGCGTATTAACACGTAAAGAGTTACCCCTTATTGTCACAAAAACTAACTGGAAACAGATCATGGTTGCACAGCATGACCGGCAAGATGAAGGGCAAGCCACTCCTGGACTTGGTGGGCAGTGTTGTCGAGGACTACGAATACCTCTGGGACAACTACTACTTCTCGACTGCCACTCTGTGATTTCCTCATTTCCAGATTATCCCTTCACCTTCTCCTCATGATACCCAGCTTTTTACTCCACCACTGCACGACTTGATTTCAACGACACTTGCGTAATTGGACGCCTCTCCTTTGTTCATATTGTATTGTATTGCCTTGGATATGCCTGATAGGGTATCATCATTGTTATATATCAGCTTCATTACGCCTTTTAATCCTATGTCAAATCGATGCATCCCATCATATAATCTCTGCTTGTCGTTGTCCGAACCAGTCTCGTAAGCCATCCTTGGTAGAGCCTTTCCCAGGACCCGACGCCAAGAGGAAGTCACTCAACATGCCATTCCCCTCGTCGTCATCTGCAGGCCAATCAACTCGTGCTCCACCCTTCTGCTCAAGCATCTCCTTCGCAGTACCCCAGCTGAAGCGACACTCGCTTCCCCAACCAAACACAGGATCCATGTTGCGTCGGAGCCAGCCGACACACTTGGAATCCGAAGGGTAGCCACTACCCCAACCCTCTGGGGCCGTGGAGTTGTCATCGAGTTGTTGCGCCTTGAGAACAGACTCATACAAGACTTCCAATGCGACATCACGCGTCACTTTGGCAGCCACACTAGCCGCACTCACACACGGATACAACGAATCGGCCTTCTTCGCCACGGTGATTTTGATGGATGGGAAAATGCGCTCGAGTTTGGCTTGGTACGTAGCGGGGTTTCCAATTGTGTCAATATATATCTCCTGTACATTGACAGCACGATCTTGCAGGACTCCGCGAATGATCTCGATTGTCGCGTCCATGGCCTGCGCATTGAGGTTGTAGACTGCAGCGCCTGGCTTCATCATGCCGGAACCGATATCACGCGCAGAAAGAACCTTGATGGCATATCCGCAGGACTCGTATAGATTCTCGCCGGGTGTATTGATCAGGCGCATCAAGTTGGCCCGTACGGCGGGCGTGAGGACTTTGCTGTCATCGAAACTGTGCTCTTGTGCCAGGAGGGAGTGGTGAAGTTCAAGAGGCAGATAGAACGCGCCGTATACCATTGGACCCAGGACTGGACCACGGCCAGCTTCATCGACACCAAGGACACATGGCGTAGGCTCCGTTGTCTGTGGAATTGTGGAGGATTTGTCGTAGGGTATAATTCCGGCCGGGCAGGGCGTGTAATATGCATATGAGTCTCCGGAGAGTAGACGGGCAGTGTCTATACTGGGAGGAATGAAAGACATGGCATCATTGGATGCATCGAGAGCGGTATCCTTGCCCATATTGATAGAGCAGCGTGATTGTTGGAAAACGGGAATCTGCAGAATCAACGTTGAAGAGCGTCCCAAAGTATGCCGACGCGTCGACCGTTCGAGCCTAGCGGCGGGCGTCGCGTTTGTCCCCAAATTCCACCGCAATTACCGCATCATTCCTCTTTCCCCCCCCTCCTCCACCCGCGCTGCTTGGACCGGCTCTTCTACTTTTCACTCGTTATCGAGCCTTACAGGACCCTCTGATCTGGTTAAATTAGGTCGCTTGACTTTGGTTTTTTTTTTTTTTCATCATGGCGCGTGGTGGTTCCACGAAGCCCCGCGACCTCGACTTCTCCAATGTGGGAACTCAGGGAAGGTCAGTCGCGTTCCGCTAGTTGGCGCATGCTTGAAAGGGTTACAATATGCTGACGCAGTTGATGCGCTTAGACGGACGGGTCTCACGATGGAGGAAAGAGAGCGCGACGAGTATGGAATGGAAGAAGTAGAGGGTCTATTCTCGTCTCCTGAGAGATCGCCAGCGAAATTAAATGGATTCTCTCACTCGGATGACGACACTGCGAGCTCTGAGATGTCCATTGAAGACGGTAGGCATGCTGAAAATTGTGCGCTTGGAATTATTTATCGATTGATGTCTGACACTGCCAATTTTCTACGTGATCAGGCAATGCGCCGGGACCCATGGATTATCTCGGCACTTCAAATAACGCGCGCAATGGTGTTCTGCCCCCGGCATCTCAATCCCCTGCGAAATTCTCTCGAAGATCCCCCGTCTTGCGATCCTCACCAGATGATAGGGAAGATCTTGTAGCGTCAAGCCCGTCGTATGGCAGACGTCTGTCATCTGCGCGAGGCGACCCAACCCCCTTGACCAATCGCTCAGTGAATGCAGGCGTGTCGAACAACAAGAGCGCCGCGCGGCAGAATGGGAAGTCGCGACTGGTAGCCACAGAAGCGGCCGACTTTTCTGACGGCGAGGGTGAAGGTGACGAAAATGCGGATGCCTTTGCTCCCGGGGAGGACGATTTCAGCGATGGCTACGCCGAAGGCGATGAAACTGTGATGCCACTTGAGGAGGAAAATGCAGATGCTACGGCACAGAACCTAAGTGAACCGGAAGACGAGGTATCACCAGCACCCGCAGCCTCTCGCCAAACAAAGACGACCGCATCGAGTTCAAAAGCGCCCAAGAAGGGACCTGCGGCAAAGGCTACAAAGGCGACCAAGGCCCCCGCCAAAGCGACCGGGAAGCGACGTCAAATTACGAAGCCCCAACAAGCTGCAGAGGACGAGGAGCCCGTTGAGGCTCGACCAACTAAAAAAGCAAAGACCACTGCTACCGAGCCCTTGGACCCGGAACTGGACCGAGTGGTCGAGAACTATGCCCAGCGTTCGGGCCCATTGAAGGGTCGCAGTCTATATATTCTTAAGCGCGAAGACCCCAGCGCCAGCGAGACGACTCACACGCGCTCGGGACGAGTGTCTGTTCGCCCTCTGGCATATTGGCGCAACGAGCGCTGTGTGTTTGGCGATGGAGAGGCCGCCGAGGGGCAACGATACCCTCTCTCCACGATCAAAGAGGTCATTCGCACCGAGGAGCTTGAACCAGATAGGCCGAAGAAGGGCAAGCGTGGTCGCAAGGGCAAGTCAAAGAAGCAAAAGGACGAGTCTTCTGATGAGGATGAAATTGACGACGACGCGGATCTTTGGGAGAAGGAAACCGGTGTCCTTCATGGCTACGTTTCCAAATGGGACCCTACGACGCAAACCAGCACATCCGAGGAGGAAATAATAGGTATGATTTTTATGTCTGGTTGTTGCCATCGTTTCGCCACTAACCAAGTCGTGCAGATATTGCGTACGCACCGTCTGGCTTCGAGACAAGGGAAGTCAAAGGCGCATCATTCCGCTTCGCGAAACTGCTCAGCTCTTCCTTTATTGGTTCTGGTGTCGTTGAGCTTCCACCAGATGGTGTCAAAAAGCCCAAGAATTCGAAGAGAATGCACATGGTGTTCTATGTCTGTTATGGCCGAGTACAAGTCGACATTTGCGGTGTGCAATTCAGTGCTGGCAAGGGATCCGTGTTCCAAATTCCACGAGGTGAGTCCATTTTGACGATGATATCAATTATTCTCCTTCCTACTGACACTTTCTCGACAGGCAACTACTATAGCTTCCAGAATTCGCATGACAAGAATGCTCGACTTTTCTTCACCCAATGCTGTCTTCCAGAGGGGAGTGAAATGCCCGTGCAATCTGAGACTGCAACGCAAAGCGAATTTGAAGCCGAAAGCGGCCCATCGGAGCCCCCAGCTGCAAAAGCTCGAGGTCGTCCCAAGGGCAAGCAAAAGGCCAAATGAACGCTCTGAAATCGCTGCTCTTCTTCTGCCGTTGCTTTGACTTTTGTGGCCAGCTGGAGCTGGTGAATGTGCTATGATATCCTTTCTATCTGTCCTATTACTCTAGCGGGTTGTATTCTCTACCATGGATCCCTGGTTGTTGGTGTTTTGAGTTGCAGATTTTAATTGGGTTGTGATAGTTGGTGATGGACAGAATGCACCGTCTTCTTCTAGTTAATATTCTTTCCTCCTGATAAACTAGATAGCGCGTGGCTGGCAAGTAGATAGATGCCAGGATGTTCCGCGTCAAGGGCGATTCTATACTTATTTGTTTACTGGTTTCGTAACAGCTCGACTATGGCTTCACTGGACCAGTATAGCCAAAAACATCTTTCAATAATCACCAAGTTTGTCCAGCACAACGCCAAACATCCCCAAACACATACCCTCCACTCAAATCTCCTCCATCAACTCATCCATCTCATCATCCAGACCCAACGGCGGGAAATCACCCACCTCAACCTTCTCAGGCTTAACAAAAGCACCACACTTCTCCATACACTGAAAGTACCGACGACCACCCACGCTACCATCATTCTTCCCCGTCGGCTCATCCAATTCAATACCCACCCAGATAGGCTGCAACTCGACCGGAAGCTCGCCATCTTTCTCAAGCTCACGGCCCGGACCGGTAATCGGGATAGTAGGCACGGGGCCCACGAAGCGGATTGTCCCACGGCGGATGTGCGGCGGGGATGACGGGAGGATGATAGCCCGTTCGTCAACGGCAATACCTATAAAATGAAATCTCAGAAAAAGTCTCCAACCACCCAATTCATCACCATCTAAAAGAATCTAGTGAATCAGGCATCGGAATAGGCACTGTCATACCTCGACTAGCAAGCTCAGCCTGATCTTTCTCGACCTGCTTGCGCAGAGATTCCTCGGGGGAAGCCGCATTTGGATCGAAACGGCCAAGCTTCTGGTTTCTTTTCCAGGCTAGGACCGAGTCGGAGAGGGTTTCGTAGGTTTCTGGGTTCATTTCGTACTTGTCGACCGAGGAGAGGTCGGTGAAGTTTGGGCGCATGGCTTGGGGGCGGGAATCGTGGACCTGGGAGGTGGAATTAGTAGGGTGTAGCATGCTTAAGCTGAGAAAGAGCTCGATCGTTCGGGCTGTGAAGGTTTCTGTAACAAGGCAGTTTCCAAAACATGCTCTTGCTCGCCTCGAAGTAGTCCACATGATCAGGAGATCCCGTATACAAGACCGCGCTGTCCATGAGAAAGCGTAATCATATACAGCAAAATCCAACACTGATATAGAATCATTCTTCCAGGAACACCGAAGGAAATACTTTCGTCCAAACATCCACATCCCAACCAGTCACAAAGGAATCAAAAATCAGTAAAAAAAAAAAAAAACCTACCTCAATCTCAGATCCCTTGACAATCCCATAATCCCCAATAAGCTGAGCATCATTATCAGCCCACTGATCCGGTCTCCCAGGGACCTTCACACGAAGCCGCTGACTACCCGGCGGAACACCAGTCATAGTCTCGAGCTTGCTCTTGACCTGCTCGACCGTCCAGGTAGGCGTGATACGGCGCTCGGTCAGGAATCTAGGCTCCGAATCCGCAGAGCGGGCCACAGCAGTCGAGGTGATGATGACGGAGACATCCGTCGGGGTAGGCTGGAAAGCCATTTTGGAGATGTGTGAATGGCGATGATGGCGCTGAGGCAATATGTACAGCACTCAGGGGGGAAGAAACTGGGGTTTCGTAACGCCAGAGACTGATGCTGGGTGAAATTAATTAGCAGGGTGATTCAAGGATGTAGAGAGACACGGCCAGATGGAGCAAGAAACGGGGAGAGAGGTTCTGGAGACAAGATAGATTGACCTCGAGGCCATGCATTAAAGCTCGAGAGTATCAGTCCAGCATTTGATATCCGGATATCAAACTCCCCTGGTGCCTCTACAGGACCCTGGATGATACCCCCCCAGCTTCAAAGCACACCGAACCCATTCGCAATCCCTACTGATTCCATTTACGAGCAAAGCAGCAGCAAACTTACCCGGACACAGCGAAGCGAGCGATGTGCTGCTGAACAGCACTGCTGGGCATCCAAAATAGGTGCGCTTAGTCATCCATCAGTTGGCAATCGGATCCATCGAAAGGGAAAGAAGGAAACAGTCCAGAGAGAGCGCAGCTACTGCAGCAGGCTTGGACCAAGTTTAGATTGAGTATAATGGCTGCAAATCCTACTGGGGATATCCTTGGAGATTTAGTTAGGCGAATTGTGAACATTTATAAAATTCAGATCTTTTGGGATCTTAATCTCATCGGTACTATCTAGTAGGCGGGGAGGAGGTAAGGATTGGGGGTTGTAGGAAGGGGTATATTTGACCTGAATATATAAATGAAAGTAATATAAATATGTATTTGATCGACAAGAGTCTGCATCCTTTACAAAAAGACATAGTCCAAGGAAAGTACATTCTTGAGGTTCAATGGATTAACTCAAAGTATACAATTCCCCCGCGGAGGGGCAAGGAAAATGTCCGAAGCCACGTGATCCCCTCGCTTGCCTTCCGCCCATCTCCAGCGAACCAAGCAACTGATACTCGTCGATTCCGTATCCCAGGACACTATTTTGACTCATTCAACGCTGTCCACGGCAAGCCAGCACTATGGTCGACCAGGCTGAGGTATACGAGGAGCAAAATGTGCATGAGGTGTACCAGCAGATTGCAGGACACTTTTCAGCCACGCGGTACAAGGTGAGTTGGAACTGGTGGATTCGATAAACCATTTGCCATTGGCTTTTCGCTGGTGCAGCTCAGCTAACGAGGGCCATAATCCTATGATGTCTTATCTAGGCATGGCCAGTTGTTGAGCAATTCCTCCAAAGTCTACCACCAGGGTCCGTTGGACTGGACGTTGGTTGTGGCAATGGCAAGAATCTCCAAGTGAACCGGGATGTCTTCATAGTAGCTTCTGATCGGTACGTACATATCCCACGATCTACGTTCTATTTTGGCTTTTCTTTATCATTAAAGATCGTACGAGGAGATGCCGTAAATTCGTATATGTGGTTCTTATACTTTGTTTTTTTTTGGTCTTTTTTATAGTAGATTTCTCGCTTCATATCACTTTCATTTCCTCGTCTTTCTCATCTCCACACAGAACAGCACCTCCTCATGGAAGACCCACTGGGCCAGACCGTACACCATACTAACGACGGCCATAGATCCGAAAACCTGGCCAAAATAGCAATCCAGCAACAGCCCCATTCGGCAGTGGTAGCCGATATCCTCCATCTTCCACACCGAGATGCATTCTTCGACTTTGCCGTCTGTATCGCCGTGGTACATCACATGTCCACCCCGGCGCGACGGGTCGATGCTATCGCCGAGATCCTGCGAACCATCAAGCGCGGATCAGCGACGCAACCGGGCGGGCGAATCCTGGTGTATGCATGGGCACTCGAGCAGAAGAATAGCCGTCGTGGCTGGGACAAGGGGGACGCGCAGGATCTCATGGTGCCGTGGGTGCGTCGGGCCAAGCCCGGATCTGGGGAAGAGGATCAAACGTTCCACCGCTACTATCATCTGTATGAGAGCGGGGAGTTGGAGCGCGATATCAAGCAGGCTGGAGGAGTGGTGGTGGAGTCCGGGTATGAGAAAGACAATTGGTGGGCGATTGCAACGCCCAAGCACGATTCATGATAAGATGGGGTGGGGGGAAAATGGTTTCCACTTCGGGAGCCAGCCTCGAAGATAGACCCCCTCCATCATCACCTGCGCAAAACGTGAGGAATGCGTGATTTCGTTGGGAGTGGGAGAGAAGGAGAGAGGTCGAGTCGAATGGTTGCGCCAAAATAAGAGATTGAAGTCTCTCCATATCTTTCTTTCCAACCCTTCAAACCGACACCAAATAGAGAGGAACTTTTGCCCTCTCTCTGCATTTCTCTCTCTCTCTCTCTCTCTCTCTTTCTCTCTCCTATACCCAAAGAATCAGGAGAGAAGGAAATGGTGAAAAACAAAAGAAAAGATGGGACAACGGGGAGGTGGACACGCAAATTCTCTATACAATTCACGACCTCTCAACCAAAATCACGGTATACCTCCAACCGGCGCTATGCAATTCGTATCAAAGAGGACAAACAGAGAAAGAAAAGAAGAAAACAAAAGCCGTACGGGGGCGTGGTCGTCATCTCGTCTCAAGGCAGAGTTCGCGGAGGCAATCCCATATGCGGACCCATGAGACCAGGCGGGGGAATTCCCATATCGGGTGGTCGTCCAAGGCCATAGAATTCTCGTGGTGGGGGCGGGGCAGGTGGTGCATACGCGGGGACACCAGCCGTCAACTCTTCGAGGGAAGGTAATTGGGGTGGCAGGCCGGGTAAATGGCCTGGAATAGCGCGGGAGGTGGAGCTCTTTCGAGGTCGAGCGAGGGATGTGCTGGCACGACGGGTTCGCGTGGTGGGTGGATCGATGGCGGTGCTGGATAGCGAGAAGGGTACCACGCCTGCGCGGCGGGCCATCTCTTGTTCCCCGAGTTGCCAGTGCATGGCTTCTGCCGCACGCCATGGGATGGCCATTTCTTCGGCGACCTTGGACCACATCTCTGCTTTAAACCTACTCGTTGCTGTTAGTCTTTTGCTTTGTTTGGAGAGATGACTTTCCCCCCTCAGCCCGACCCAAACCGGGTTTGTGATATCCCCAACAAACAAGCTCAGTTGGACGAGATCTGGTCATGGCTTACCGTTCATATAATCGAGCCAACTTGTTCTTCTTATCTTCATCCCACTCACTGCGACGTTCGAGATAATTCTGATAGTGAAGACGACAACTGATCGCACTGCGACCTGGCAAACGTTTGCTGATATCCTCCCATTTCATCCCGCTGCCCCGCAGTTCGATGATGAGCGCATCCTCCTCGGGCGACCACTTGGACTGCTTTTTAGCAGGAGACTCGGCGGTATGAGCGGGTTGTAGACGCTTTGCAGGAAGCCCCGGAGCAGACTTGATCAATGGTGGTGGCACGACCGGCGGGCCCGTGGTCAAGATTGGAGCTGCGGGAACTGGCGGTGGGATGGAGAAGCCTAAGCCCGTCCGAGGGGGATAGACGGGACGTAGATTCCCCGGGGCTTCTTCCTCATCTTGGGGCTTGAGTAGTAGTGAGATATCCACTTTGGCGGGCGGCAAGATAGGCCGATTTTGTAACGCAATCATATGCGCGATGGAAACCAGCGGGTCGTTTCGGAATCGAAAGTAGATAGACAGGCCGTGGACCCCCTTCCAGAAACGAGAAGATCCAGCTGGAGGAGGGAAGGAGGGGGGGGGGGAGGGAGAGGAAGAGAAGAGAAAAGGACAGGAAAGAGAGAGAGAGAGAGAGGAATCGAAGGAGAGTAGTAGTAGTAGTACTAGTCGGGCAATAGTAGACGACCCAAAAGCTTGTGATCTCAAGGTGTCTTGAATGACGACAATCAACAATCAACAGTGCAGTCCGGATGACCTAGGGTTGGTGATGATGATGATAATAGTAGACCGTTGGTGGTTTCGTTCGTTTCGTGATCTCTTCTTTTTTTTTCTCTCTTTACTCTCCGGATGATCAACCAGCAGCTATCAGACAAAGCCGGATCCAAAACGTGTTCGGCGGGGGTTCTTCACAGCAGAAACTCAAAGGAAACTCGCTGGTCTCGTGCAACGAATGGTGAGGTCAGAGTAGGCGTGAGGGCCTGGCAGAAAGCTCGGTACAGGTACAGAGTACCGTGGAAATGGGTGGTGTCAAACCCAAAAAGGGTAAAAAGTCTAGTTGAGAGAGAGGAAGAGCAGGAGGGGAGTGGTGGCAAAGAGAATGAAAAAAAAAAAAAGGGACAGGAAGGTCGTTGGAAGAATGAACAGGGATAGTAGGAAAAGGGTAGAGGAGGAGGGGAGAAAAGGGAAGAAGTAGAAGGAGAATGAGAAGGAGGAAAGTGGGATAGCAAAGTAGAATCCTAAAAGGCCCAGAACCGCAAAGATGAAACCCAAACGATCGACGTTGACAAGCAAAGTGGGAACCATCCAAGAGTCTTAGACCACGATGGAGTTCATCCACTTTCTAGGCCCCCGATCCAAGGCAAATAAGGTCGATGGGGTAAAGGTTCAAGGATATCGGGAAGATCCAGTACGACGATGGCACGGAGACTCTGCGAGGGGGACTAGGGTAGAGTGACTCCCGACTTCAAAGTAATTGTTGTCCTAGCGATGGTAGTATCGGATTGGGCTCGGGCAGAGGCAGAAGCGATCGAGTAGAAGAAAGAGCATCCCCAAGAAAAGAGAACAAAGAGAGTCACGAACGAGAAGGAAAGTCCAAGTGGAGAAGGTAAAGAGAGCGAGAAAGAGAGAGAGCGAGAGAGCAATCATGCTCATTCAACTTAATTAAATCGATTAAAGCATGAAATCATTTCGATGTTGAAATTACCCCGTAGTAATTTTAATTTCTTCATCAGGAAATACCCAGAGAGAATTAAATCGGAATAAAATAATGACCAAAAAAATAAAATAGCAGTGGAGCTAGTCTCTTTTTCCCTGGAACCGTGACCAGACCACCCCTGCCACTGAGCCTACTACTGTCCTGTCTGCTTCTGCCCTAAAGAACAGTAATATCTCCGATCCACTCAGAGCTGTCGCTTTAATTAAAGGTGCTGGGAAGCGGTCAAACCGCGCCCTCGTCTCTCTCTCTCTCTCCCCTCGACCCTGTCCCCCTTCTGATGACATCCCGTATGCGGCGTACACCAGCCTGTATACAGTATGACACCCTCTCTCTCTCTCTCCCAGCACTGGTGCCGTACCCTCTATATCCTACGTTGACTACTCGATACGATATCCGACTCTTATACTAGATCAGATTTTCCATTGCAATATCGTCCGTGGCGGCCATTGCTTGATTGCTTTCCTCCTTCATTTCCCCAAGCACGGATAGTGGAATCGGGGCACTCCGTCCGAAGAAGAACGGCCCCCGAGATTAATCTGGAGATGAGATAGATCCTCGTTTAATTGAGAGCACGTAAACTCCGTAGTTCTATCCGAAGAGCACGAGAAACGAAGGGACGGTTACGGAGAACAAACAACGAATTCGACCTATCAACGGGCATCGACTAACCAAGTTTGGGAAAGAGGGGCTCTCCCTGTGAACTTGACTACTGTACACCACTATGGAGAGAGACAGAGAAAGAAAGAGAGAGGCCCTACCCGAATGCCTAAGCAGCCTAAGAGCCAAACAAAACCCTTGCCCCTCCTTAACCCGATGAACATGGTTCTGCCCCTCTCTCTCTCTTTCTCTCTCAGCGGGCCCCGCATCATCCTGGAATGAGATGAGAAATGCGTAACGACAATTACG
Source organism: Penicillium brasilianum (assembly GCA_001048715.1). Taxonomy (NCBI): domain Eukaryota; kingdom Fungi; phylum Ascomycota; class Eurotiomycetes; order Eurotiales; family Aspergillaceae; genus Penicillium; species Penicillium brasilianum. Next base: position 2,887,037 of record CDHK01000001.1, on the reverse strand, counting down.
GGGACACTTTAAAGACCAGCACGGACCAGTCCACTTCAAACGTTGGTTAACGGGCTGCTCCGGGCCCAGACGCTAAACCCGCCCTAATGCCATGCCGTTGCGACTAGAACTAAACCAGGATACCACCCCGAACGGTCAGAGGGGGGGGAGGAAATAATCGCAAAAGCATAAGGGATGAGTAAATTGAAGGATAGAAGGGAAAGGATCGAAAGGAGACGGATAACGGGAATCATATTCACGATACAAGATACAAGATTCAAGGACGAGAAAAAAAGTAAAATACGGGACTAGACCGACAAGAGGAAAGTGGCAGCAGGTCAGCACTTGTCCGGGAGGGGGCCGATCGCAGCTCAACGGCTTTTCTGCTGTCGTGCTGGTCCCGAGCCAAGAAACGGCTCCACCGACCATCACGAGGGGTTGAGGATATTAGATTATGTCGACCAAAAGTGAATAGTGTCTATGATATATGATAGCATCATCAAGTATACTCTACATACTATTCTATTCGTGACTGTAGTTATTCATTACTATAGACACCGCAACACGCTACCAACTTCACATCGCCACTCGACGAACCTATAATATCTATGTACTCGCAGAGACACGAATCCCATGGGTCTCTTCCCTCCCGATTTTTCCCATACTGAGTCTTGCTCCTGGTAGCTACCTCATCCAGTATCTACAAGATTGACCTCTACTGCTCCTACTAAGTTAGGCTATGCAAGTATAGAACCCAGAAAATCCCGGGATCTGGGTGCCCGTGTTCGCCTCGTCCCACCCTGGGCTGGATGGGCGTTGCCTCTTTCGAGCGCATCGCTTCCGCACAGTTTGCAGCCTCACGTCCCCCGTGTAGCCACTCGGGGATTTTTCTCGTTGCTGGGGGCTTGCGCCTCGTTCCCTTTTTGCCCCTCCTCTCCTCTCTTCTAACTTGCTGCACTCATGCTGCGTATTTGGTTTGCCCCTAGTACACTAGTCCGCCTTGGCTTGGGGGGGGGGGGGGGGGGGGGGGGGGGGGGGGGGGGGAGCTGGCCGTTTAAGAAAGTACCGTACATGCTTTTGATAGGTACAGCTGGAAGCATTTGAGGTCGAGAAATGTACTCTGTACTCCCGTCCATAACTCTTTGATTCTCTTCTAGGACTCTCTTCATCTATTGCATTGTAGTCGTGATCCTCTCTTTTTTTTCCAATTCCTTTTTTTGGTTCGCCTCCATAGTGGATCCTTTCCCCTTGGGTCCCGAGAAGAAATGACTTGGCCATGTGTTCAGTTCCATAGATACTTCTTTCGGAGCTGTCCACTCTTCCACGGAGTATACGTATTCACTATATTCACTTACTTCCCACGATGACGGAACTCCAATATCTACCAATTCAATTCCTATACTCTTAACAATTCACC